>JAUMTS010118110.1:0-10167 GCA_032273385.1 Ophiopholis aculeata | reverse complement strand
TGAACATGTGAACTAAGGGAGTCGTCATAAATACTCTGGTTAGGAGTAGGACAAAATGGAGGGGGTTTGACATTTGTTTAGTTCCAAAAAGAAGGAGGCGACAAAATAAAGTCATAAAGAAGGGTGCGTTTTTGAATGTGGTCAATCGTCCAGGTAGTAAATACAGAATTTTGAAATTATAATCTTTTCTCTGAACTTACATTTATTGGAGAGGCGACGGTTTCACGTACATCCTGTCCCGGATGCATCATCAAGCCTAATGATCTTATGCCGAATGTTGGTTATTTACCAGATAATGGAGAGTAATGAAAGGTGGGGGTTCAAAGTTTTGTATGGTATTTTAGAGTAGTACAACATCTTCGCGAGCTTCGCAAGCCGTTTCATCGTAAGACAAACAGTATTTTGGATATAAAGTACCAAACTGTTGAGCGCTTCGCGCTGATCTTTTTACCTTGTATCAGAATTCAGAAAGATGGCTGTTTTGACACTTTAGCAATTACATACTGTATATAGAAGTTACGAGCTTCACCAGCTACTTAAAAAATGGGGCCTTTTTGAAACCATTCTGTGCAATTACTCTTTTGCGCAAAATTGTCTAAACGTTAACACAAATATTCTAAAATCTATTCACAAATTGATCTGCTTCCGTGGTTTTTTTAACCAAAAACTTGTGGTTTGGGGGTAAAGATGGGATCATATGATATTTCAGTTCCCCGGGATTTCAGGCTTCCGGTTACAGAACAATGTAGATGTGTTGTAATGATTTGTTATAAATATCAATTATATTTGATCAAATACGCTCATTCTCTGAGTCCTTTCATTTGTAAATCGTCAATAATAACTAATTTGTTATATTATAAAGGATTTTCTTAACGATGTTTTACCATACAATCCTATGGCAATAATTGCTTGTGTGGCTGCTAAAAAGGTGTTGATGTCACAATTTGAATGGAATTGTGGGAAGACCTTAAACCCTCTGGTAACCAAGCGAGTTGGTGACATATCAAAACATCTCGTCGCGTTATAAATTAATTATGTTGTTGTCATTGTTCTGTCATACTGAAATAGTTGAAACAGTATATGAATGGATTTCTCATCGCGTATTACCTTTGTAGAAATATATATATATTGCAAAAAACTTGTTTTTAAATTTGCCACAGAATTATTTCCAACTAATAATGTGTTTCTTTAATAGTACATGGAGGAGTGAAAGACAAAAGCTCTCTGATTCAAATAGTTATATGGTTGCCTTAAAGACAATCCCTGAATTGATATTCACAACATCGTCTGCCATCACAGCTATTTGTTATAGTGAAAGACAAGAGTTAAATTATTTAACATTGGTTTTAAAAAAGGCGAAACAATATAAAAAAATGTCACCTGGGGCATATTGAATACTGCCTTGTAATGTTTTTAGCACCATACTGTTCTAAGTGAAATGTTAAAGTAGGAAGCAAGCGATTACTGGCGAATTTTAAAACATCTTGTTTCCTTATAAAAACTTGTATTCATATATTGTTAACACTATCGTTCTATTTAAGTATAGTCATTCCGAATAGAACAACGCTAGGGGAAGGTTTAATACTGAGTTAAAATGACGCTAACGGAAAGCGATCGTATTTGAAAGCAGACCGCAATACATCCATTTTATTCAGGTAAAATATGCAATCAATCTTCAATCGTAGGTATATACCTAAGAAGGTCATAACTTTAGCGGCTACTTTTAGATATTGTTTTGATGAGATTGGCAAAGATTGATTATATGTAGTAGTGTTACAACTAAGTATTAACTTCTTTTACATGTCATACTTCAATTCAAAATTCAGATTTAACATCAAACTTCATCGCAATCGTAACAGCTTTAGAATGCAGATTATAAAAGATGGTTTTAAAGATAAGCTAAGATACGACTTTTTTACCTTTGCAATATTACAAAACGCGCGTGTTTAACCGAGCGCACAACAATCGTTATAAACCCTCCGAAGAATTCGGGGCTTCTTTGCGAACTCACGACTGAGATACAGGCTTGCATGCACTACTCTGTAAATCTGCTTTCATAAAATGTTGAGTTGTGTAACATATGAACCAACCAACCAATTGTGAAAAAACATATTAAACACAAGTTGTGCATAAATGTACATAACTTCAACTTGCGTAAATTGTTTGTACAACTTGTTGGTTGGTTCATATGTTACAAAACCCAATATTTAAAATTTAAAAACAAAAAATCATAGCAGATTTACAGTGTAGCCTGCTTGTATAATATCTTAATGCTTTAAGTGCGTTAGCTAAGCGACAAAATTATTACCTAAGTTGTCTTGTTTGATAACATGATGAATAACCATTACGGATTAAGCTGGTACAAGTGCAAGCATGAATCAATAGCGAAACGGTTTAAAAAAAATCATGATGAAAAGGTAGAAAGTTAATAAATACAGAAATGGTTTTAACAAATTCATGATAGAGAGGTCTAGAAAATATTAAATGTCATTTCAGCTTTGTCGGCCTTATTTGTGACCTGCTCTGTCAAAACCCGCCGTGAGTCGCCAGAACACTTGTGGATTAACAGCTCAATAAAGTTGTCACAATTCAATAGAAAACAAAGGAATTTTTATGAGAAATATTGATTTTTCATAGACAAAAATTTGAGCAATTATGACAAGTGATACACCATTTTAAAGCTTGTAACTGCAGCATTTGTAACATCAACAAATCACCAAAATTGTATTTCCGCACTCACGGAGGGTTTTGACAGAGCGGGTCACATTTGATATAATTAATAAATGTATTGATACATAATACGTGTTCACCTATCTGAACATGCTGAAAGGGATATTTAACTGAATTGAGAAAATACGTTGATTACCTAACACTAGCAATAAAACGGCTTTTCGGTAGCTCTAGCAGTGCCTGTTGTAATGAAACGTTCAACAACTAACAATGATTAAAATAATAATGTACTACATATTTGTGTCTCTTTAAAGGGTAAGGTTCAAATACCCCGCTTTAGATCATTTACTAATGATCTCGAGATAACAATATCAATTATCGTTATGATTTTTTTTCTATACAGTGGAAAGGTTGAAAATGGTTAAAACCATCCCCTACGTACAATGACAATTAATAGACACGTGTTATGGCGTGGTATGTATTTCATTCTACCTAGCGTTCTATGACATGAATATTCCGTGTTTCCGATGTAACCTGTTTATATAGGGCTCCTTGGTATAATATATAAATGAGTTAAAGGGGGATTTTTTTGCCCTATATGCATTGACGAGTCAGTTGTAAAAAGACGCGTTGTGTTATTCTACCTAAGTTTAAAAGGGGTCCGTTTACGGGCTGTAGAATATGTTGAAAAATGTTGAAAAACCAAAAATGACCAAACTGTCGTAAGTATTCTTTATCCTGAGTCTATTTCTGTAACACGTCCCCCGAAAGGGAGTATTTGCAACCACTTCTGTTGTTAAAATAAATCCCCTTTGATATTTAAGTGTGTTACCTAAGTTTATTGGAACGTTTGGGGATGGGTTAGGATTGGCTGAGGCGTCAACGCCAATGGCGCTTTGCTTGCACAGGATTGTGTCTGAAGGGGGGTGTGACAAGTGGCGGCGCCAGGGAGGCAAGAGGCATTCCCCAACAAATCAAATAAGTTAAAACTTGACAATTTTAGCATAAAATGTCATTTTATTACCAAATTCGGTATAATTGGACCAAATTAAGCATATAATGGGAAACCAAATTGTTTCCTTATCAAAAAAGTTGAAATTTAAAAATTTTAGTGAAAATGGCAAAACAATTTTCGCGCTTAGCGCCTATTTTGTTTACCTTCTTGCCCCCTTAAAATAACTTGACCCCTTTGAACCTCCCTCCCATTCCCTACACAAATATGATGCTGGTGCCGCCACTGATAGTTTGAAGATTGTTGAAATTTCATTCATTCAATTGGGTGAATACTAGTAATTATTAAGATTTATCTAAAGCTCGCAAAAGCAATATCTATTTAATGATTTTGCATTTGCATTTGCATTTGCAATCGGTAATAGCATTGCCATGAAAAAGACACCGCTTATAAATAAAAAATGTTCCCTTTATTGGTTTGTATTTACAGCCTCGTTTTTTTTAATGTTACCATGTCATTTGTCATAATTTAAGGAAGACTAAATGACGCTACATTCCTCGTCTGTAACAGCACTTAAAGATGTTTTCATACGTGAAAGAAAATAAACAAGTTAGTCTTCTATTTCCCCGATATCGTCTCTTAAATGTGGCCTTGCATCGTATTGTATTTACATTATTAACATTGAGTACTAATTGAACCGTAATATTTCAAATGCGTTTTATTTTATTCCTGCCAAACTATAACGCTAGCTTTCAATAATTTAAAAATTGGAATAAATAATCGACATACGGCTCCTGTAAACGTCAAACAATAAATAAGCACGTCGTGTACTCTTACGCTATATAACATATTAATGTAACTTGCGGTCACTGAACTACGTAAGGTTGATAAAGCGTTACCAGCCTCATGTTTTACACTTTACCGTCGCAAAGCTCCCAATTATCGTCCGTTGAAAGTCTTTTGAGAAGACTGCTGGCACGCAAAAACTATCGGAAGTAACCTAATAAAGCTAATGTCTTTGCAGATCGACGTAAGTATGTTATCGTGTATAGTTTTCAAGTAATAGTTAGAATGCTTTGACCCCTACAATTCATTTTGTGAAGCTCCATATCAAATAAAGTTAAGCCTCACGTTAACATTCTGTGACACTTGGAATAAACCTTTCGAAAGGTATATTAATGTGGAATATTATTAATTTGTTTCAATGTTGTTCAACAATAGACTCGTATTGTACTTTTCAAAATATTCTAAATAATAGATTGAGATTATATTTAGGTATGAAAAACACAACAGAAAACGTTAACTTCTTTTTGCAAACAAAAATTAGCTTCAAAAGAATTCGTGATGAACTTTGCATCCAGTTTTAATATTTGTTTTCTTTGGGAGTTATTATAGCCACAGTTGTTGGTGCTTGCTGTTTTGATTCTCTTTATTATTTGTTACACTGCGATTCAAATTAAATCCCCTAATAAAGCTCGAGCTGCGTATTACTATGATTACAATCAATGCACGTATATATAATATCACTCAGTTTAGCAACAGTACATAATCGGTTTGGCGGCACTGCGAGCGAACAGACAGTTGAAATTAAGTTGATGTGAGGATTGAGAAAAAACAGGCGGGATAGAGAACTACACGCGCATTGCAGAAATAAAAACTCCGTCGCTGTCTTTGATAGTTAATAAATGCGGAAGATTTGCATCGGGTATATAATATGAAGAATTTACCATACCAAAATAACTTCAAGGCAAATGAAGCATTGAACGCACATTTGCTTAACAGGCATAATACATGTGTAGGGGCTTTGAAGTAATGAGATAAAATCAAACTAATCATGTTACGAAACTGGAAGCAAATTATTCCTGCTTTGTTATTTCTTCTAGGAATATTTTAAATTGTACATTTTAATGACAAATCTTTTTAGACTTGCTTCGCGCACTAAGAGCCGCAGTTTGTTTAACTGATAAGCATGGCGTGAAACACATATAAATGCATTGTAACATGTGCGGTCTATTTTTTGTTTGTTTGTTTATTTTCATGTTATTTACCGAGTGATTTAACACGCGACACAATATCGATTGTTATCATTTGAACTTCCGTATACCGATAATTGAATAAATGCATCTTTCTTTATTTTCTTGTTCTTTTTATTGTTTGGCTGATGCAAATGGAAAAGGGTGAAGCATAAATTATTCAAATCAATGTATCGGTAAAATAATAGCAATTGTAAAGTTTAGTTTTCGAAAACATGTTAATAAGTAACGTGACCACAAGACATAACCTCACCCTCTTCTCCCACGGGGGAAAGGCCGACAAATTCATTATGAACCCGCTAGACGTGTCATCAAGGGAATGTTGTCTTTGAAATTAACGTATGTTTTGAAGGTTGCATCTATAATTATGATGTTGAACATGAAATGTGTGGAGGATGAATGAATATGCAGTTGAAGCGATGTTCTGTTTAAGGAGTATTCTTTCCTTTTGAATTGTTTTGTATCTATTTTTGAGCTTCAGTTTAACAGATGTCGTCGTGGGAAAAAGGACACTATTTCGTGCCTCGGGATAAAAAAATGCAAAGGTATCAGAATATTAAGTTTAGAAACAATGTATATAATAGCGATCACTTTAGTAACGTTTCGAGTTCCATCTGGATGTAAAATATAAGCCATTCTGTGCTTGTTTAACCTTAAACAGGCTATTGACAAGAATACTATAGTTACAGGGTACAAAGCTATCATTAAAGCGTGAAAGTAGTGAAATAAAAGAGTGTCATTATAACTTTGACGAATCAAAGAATATCTCACTAGAAGATAATTGAATACTACTGCATTTATATAATTGCTCGCATCCGACTTTACAAAGTGAACTGATTAAGTGTTTAGTAGGAAAACGAGCGACTTCTGAAAAAGTGTAAAACATCCTGTCTCCTTTTAAAGTATTGCTCTCATATGTTTTTACACCCTTTATCGTTCTGTTTAAGTAAAATAAATAAGTAATAATCTTCTTTCCGAGTATGTAAACGCTTAGGGTAAATTGAATAGTATTAGGATGGCGGAACGCGGTCGTTTCTCAAAAGATACAGAGACACATCCGTTTCATAAGGATAACTATGCAATCGATCGTCAGTCATATTGTATACCTAAGAAGGTCGTAACTAAAGCGGCTGCTTTTAAAGTATTGGTTTGAGGAGATTGATAGATATTAATTATATTTGGTTTTGGGAAAATTGAATATAATCAGTATACTTTCTAATACATCTTACGCTAATTAATTACATTTCTTATATCAAATTATATTGCAATCGTAATTAGAAGACTGTATAATAATAATATTGAAGAATTCCATCAAAGCCTTAAGGTTCATCTGCAAATACAATTGGTCATTTTTTATTTACCCATCTACCTCTTGCTGAAAGCATTAATAATGAAATATTATTTGTCATTGTTTGTTTACCCATATACCTCTTAACATGCTGAAAGCATTAATAATGTAAATTGAGATATTGTTTTATTAACTTTCTCTAGTAATAAAATCACACATTTGTTTCTGTTCCGACTGATGAAATAGTTATCATACCTCTGTCATTTGTCAATGGCCATTACAATTTTTAAAACAAAGTAATTTTGTCCCATTTTTTATTATGGTAATTGTTCAATTTGTTTGTAATTATAGTAGAGTGTTCCCGCTTTTTGATATGCAAAGTTATACATATTATGTATTGTTATGATGATTATACTCCTCCCTGCGAGAATAAAATATTAATGCTAAAAAACGTGACTACACATATCGATATGTAGGTAGCATGTTTATTCCTCTACATAGAAAGGAAGCGACGTCGGCGGGCAGGTGCTGCGTTACAAATTGGGACAAACGATTACATCATGCGATATCAATGACTTACGTGTAAAGCTGTTTGTTTATACGTTTTTGCGGAACTGTTTGTTTATGTTTCGCCATAAAAACTTCTGGCATTTGTTTGGTCGTATAAATTTGACTTTTTTTTCCAATTTACCTAGATGTAACGTTCTTATTTTAATGTGTTTCTTTCTTCTGTGTTAATTGGACATCATAAGTTTATACTTTAGCTGAGACAATAGTCTAACATGTGTCTATATTTATCTGGGCTTAATTCTGATCATGTGTTTAAATAATTAATCAAGAATGTTTGTAAGCCTTCAGGTTCAGTAAAATGTTCAAATACATAATTCCCTTGCTTGTCTACCCATCTGAACATGCTAAAAGCGTTAATATTGAAAATTATATAACCCTAGGTATATAACGCTAGCAAAATCGTCTGCCATTTCAGCTAAGTGTTGTAGTAAAAGACAATAGTTTACTATTTAACGGTGGTTTAAATAAATGCGAAACAAATAATAAACAACGTCACCTGGGGAATGTTCAATACTGCATTGATGTGTTTCTCGCACCAGATTTTTTCAAAGTGAAATGGTAAAGTAGAAAGTAAGCAATTTCTGACGGAATTATAAAACATATTGTCTCCGTATAAAACCTTGTATTCATATATTGTTCACACTATCGTTCTATTGAAGTGAAGTCATTGTTTCTCTTTCCGAGTAGAACAACGCTAGAGGAAGGTTTAATACTAAGTTAAAGTTACGCTAACAGAAAGCGCTCGTTTTTGAAAAGAGACCGCGATACATCCGTTTCATTCAGGTAAAATATGCAATCAATCTTTAATCCTTAGTGTATACCTAAGAAGATAGTAACTGCAAAGGCTACTTTTTAGATAGTTTTAATGAGATTGGTACAGATTGAGTACATATGTAGTAGTGTCAAAACCTAGAATTAAATCTTTCACATGTTATACTATAATTCGAAATTGAGTTTAAAAAATAGAGCTTCGTTGCAATCGTTTCATCTAGACAGAAGTTAAATACACCTTTAGAATGTAGACTATAAAGGATGATACACGCCGGTTTTTAAGACAAGCTAAGATACGACTTTTTAACTGTGCAATGTATAAAAACGTGCGTGTTTAGCCGAGCGCACATAAACCGTTATAAACCCTCCCGAGATATCCGAGGATCCTTGTGAAACTCACGACTGAGATACAGCCTTGCATGCACTACACTGTAAATTTGCTGTGTAAAAGGTTTCATAAAATATTTGGTTTGTGTAACATATGAACCAACCAACCAGTTGTGCAAAAAATAATACACAAGTTGTGCATAAAAGTACACCACTTGTGTGACATGTTTTGCACAGCTGGTTAGTTAGTTCAAGTGTAACACAGCCCAATATTTTACTTTTTTTTCACAGCAGATTTACAGTGTAGCCTGCTTGTATAATATGTTAATGCTTTAAGTGCGTTAGCTAAGCGACACAATCATTACCTGTGTTGTCTTGTTTGATAACATGGTGAATAACCATTACAGCTTAAGCTGGTTCAAGCGCAAGCATGGTTAAAACAAATCATGATAGAAAGGAAGGAAATATGTAATTTCAGCTTTGTCGGCCTCATTTGATATTATTAATCAAAAATGTTTTGAAAGCCGCAAGGTTCATCGTGATCTTCAAACGTACTGATACATAATACTTGTTTACCAATCTGAACATGCTGAAAGGGTTATTAAACTAAATTGAGAAAATACGTTGATTACCTATCGCTAGCAATAAAACGCCCTTTCGGTAGCTCTAGCTATTGTTAAATATATGTACAGGCGTGGCATGTTTATTATTCTACCTAGCGATATATCGCATGTATATTCCGCGTTCCCTTCTTATGAAGAGTTGTATGTGTATAACGTGTGAATGAGTTAAAGAGCTTTTTATTTGCCCTATATACACTGGCGAGTCAGTTGTGAAACGAGTCATTGTAGTAGTCTACCTTTGAAACAGGGTCCGTTTAAGGTCTCCAACCAATGCGTGTTTTTAACACTTAATTAGGGACCAGTGCCAATACATTACGATACCGCTATCGAACAAGCCGATGCATTTCGATAGGGGCCATTTTGGTAATTGGCAGTTTGTATATCTTTACCCATCGAATCTTGGTTCTGAGATGACACATGAATTATGTCCCGCCATGCATTATCGTCTTTTGCCCCGTTAACTGATACATTTGGCAGGGTTTGGTCGTTTCAATGCATGTAATTGTATCGGCTTGCTCGATAGCGGTATCGTAATGTATTGGCAAGGTCACTCAGGTACAATGGAGCGACATTCATAATACATTTGTATACATACAAAATAAGTTTGAAATGTATCCTTGACTAGGAGCCAATATATAAGTAGAGCAGCTGTCCCATCCACATGCAAACACTAACCGGGCTAAAGCTTTTTGAGATCAGATTTACAAGCACCACATAACATAAAATGCAACACAATTGTTCTTGAACGTTTTAACACTACCTTAAATGATATCATAAAATGTTCCAATGATTCAACATGGGTAGTGTAAGCGGCATAGTTGGAATGTCTAACTACTGTGTGTTGCAAATAAAAAAAAAGGAAGTTTCATATCAGTGGCATGTAACTAAATTAAAGTCCAGTGAAGCGTAACGACATTATACAAGTTTATTTTA
>JAUMTS010117999.1:0-10168 GCA_032273385.1 Ophiopholis aculeata | reverse complement strand
TGTTAAGAATTAAGCATTATGAATATCATGCACAGAAGATTATAAATACATAATGGTTAAAATCAGTCAAGACATTTTCACTTTATTGGATATGGTCTCATATTAATACTAGTCGCTTTGAGCCTTTGGGGAATGGCGCATTATATACTGGTTGTATGTATGTATTTTATGCGTAAATGATCATTTTCGACCTGATTTTGTTTACACATTTCGAATTCGTAGATGAACAAACAAACATTACCAGCAGAAAGAAAGACAATTAGTTGAAACGTTGGGTGCCCCGAGTTTTTGTACACTTTAAGGCCCGTGGCCGTAACGGTGGTGGTCGTATGGCCTTTTTGACATACAGCTGATTCGGGGGAAACTAGGGTTTACCCTAATTTGCGGAAAATGACGCCAGTGGGTTAATTCCCCTCCCCCCCCCCACATATTTTAACTCAAGTGTCATGAAATGCGAGTAAAACCCCCATTGTTTCCTTACAATATGAAATCTCAACAATTTTCCACACATTTCTTGCACATTTAAAGTTTTACGTTTTTAAACCAGTTGTTCTAGATGGCCGACAAGCAAATAGTCTAAATTGGATTTACGCTGGTCCCCGCTCTAGCGTGTCAAGAGTTAGTAGTGTATAACCTGTTGCAGATAAAACCCGTGCAAATATTGCCATAAGATTAAGAAAAAGTAAAGAAGAAACCAGAAAAAACCAGAACCTTGCCCAAGGTTTCACCAGGGTATATAGAGAGACTCATCGTGCATCTGCATATCAATAGAAAGAATGAAATATCACGTCAAGCTGCATAAACTTTACTAAACAGGGTCCTGCTCTGAAGTTTCTGTGAATGTTTTCAAACATGATCCTTTACTAAGTAGGCCAACCAGGTTTCAGCAATATTTTGGCATTCTCCCTGAAATTCTGATAAATCCATTTCCATAAAGCGTGAAAGGGGTGTACGTAACACAAAGAGGGTACATTGGCTTGGTATAAATTTGAAATCTTAAATAATAATTTTACCACACTTCATCATGCTTGAACCAGAGCATGTTAAGTACTTTGACTCTCAAAAATGTTTTACATGTGGACGAGCTTTTAAGACGAACAAATTGGGCTGTGGCTTGTACAGATGTATGTCTACACAGATTAAAGATATCAAGCACAGTAATGTGTCTTGTGAGGATATTCTTCACAAATTCTGGAAAGTTTCTGGGCTGCCGCGTAAATCTAATGTGTGCCAAGAATGTTGGAGAATCCTCGCTACTGTGGAAAATACACACGCTAAATTGAACGCAAAGAAACGCGACTTTGAGGAGCGATGCCAGCTGCCTTTAACTGTAGCTCCTGCAGGGGATCATTGTGTGAGCAACCTAAGAGTGCCTGAAGAAGTGGAGGTCAGAACAGAGCCATTAACTGCAGCTCCTGCAGGGGATCATTGTGTGAGCAACCTAAGAGTGCCTGAAGAAGTGGAGGTCAGAACAACTTGCAAACCAGCTGATGGATATAATACATTAACGAGGCAAATCCAAGTGAGTACCTTTTTTCAGTCTATTCAACGCCCTTTGCTAATGTCAATTATTGTAACCTGAGCTTAGTCGCATGTTACAACTAATGTGTTTAGTTGCAATGCCCATTAAGCTTTTGAAATGTTAGACATCAAGTATTTCAACACCAAGACATTAAAATAAGAAAACACAGAAATGCTTGCAATTTTTAAATTATTGCTCCCAATGAATATTCAAGTGGCTTTGTAGTGAATGTCCTCATGTCTTGTTTAAGCTGTCAAGACAAGACCACCATTCAACATTTAAAAATTCATCATCAACCAGAAAAAGATAATATCTAAAGTCATGCTCATCATGCCTACGCCCTTTACATGCAAAGAACCAATTAGTGTTTTACATGTATACCACTAATTAGGTCTACCTGAGCTGTGCATGCAGCGGTGCCAAAAAAATATTTTCTCTAGGCAGTGTACCTTTTAATGGGTATTCTTGTTATGGCGAACTTGTTCACCGCACCGTGACCCCGCAACGTGGCACACCAGCATGCTGAGTTGGCCTTTCACACGGGCACAAATTATATGATTGTTTTAGTCATTCATATAAAGTCCTATACTAAACGATGTTATATTATAACAATTAGTCTTCCATAAGGAAATGTAATTTCCGGTTGGGGGTCAGATTTTAGTTGGGTTCGGATGTATGGCTGAAGATTGTTACCACTGTCGGACTGTCCTCCCATCTTCTCTACTTAATGTACCCGGTAAAGTCAACCTCAAAACAAGCCCTCAAATTCGTAGCTGTTTGGGTTAAAGAGGGGGGAACATCAATTTTTTTTACCTGATGGATGGTGGGAACCTGACATTTTCTCTGAAGCCAAAAGGGGGAACATGAAAAAATGTAGGGAAAAAATATGGAAATCCTCCATTCCCCTCCCTGGCGTAAATAATGACCGATCCCTAATACACTACTTTGATTCTTCTAACACGATTTTTGGAAAATTGATGATACATGTACAGTTTTACTTTTTTGTGTTCTTATTTTTCCTTGAAAGATTAAAATGTTCACATTGTTGATTGTTTTATTTCATTATCTGAAAGTGAAAGCTATCACCTCATAATCCATAAATTGTAAATTAGACTCACTGCTGAAATAAAATGCTACATTGTATACTTGTGTCTAATCTTTGTCCCTCATGCAAGTTATCTTACTTGCCATTATTGTTATCCATAAGGTTAATAATCATTGACATGAAAATCAAATAAATTTCCATTCGTGCTAGTGTTCTTGACAAAGTGCTTTTACAATGCCATTGTTGATATATTTAAAGCAACATGTTCTCCTACAGTGTCTCTGTAGTAATTAACACATTGTTTCTTCATTTGCTATCTGTTGTTAAGACCTACAGTTTGTGTCTCCCAGCTGATGAAAGCAGTTGCTTTTCTGTGAAATGGAACTTGGTTTCAATTCACAGAAGGTCCCGGGCACAAATGGTCTAATAACATGTAATAGGGATCGAAACCAGCAAAGTGAAATAAGTTCCTCACAAGTGCAATTTAAAATAATGACCAAACAGTAATGTGAAGGATTTAAAATGTTGCCTATACAAATTCTACTTTGCTGGTTCTGGGGACACTGTTCCTAGTTTATTTTAAAACAAAGTTTGACAAATTATCCACATCTTGGGTCACAATCAGTACAAGAAAGCTCTGCCAATTGGTCATTTGTTGGGTCAGCCACTTTCTGTACTATATCTTTGATAGGTTGGATGGACTCTGGCTCAGCAATGAAATTGTAGAAATCTGCTTTGTTTCGGCGCATTAACTTTTCTTGTAGCATATCACCTTCATGAACTTTTGTCACCTGTGGAAATATTGACACAAAAATTGAAGAAAAAAAATTAATCATAATTTGTGTACATATCTGTTACAAATTATCTGGATATGGTTTGTCTTCCAAAAGTTTTGATTGTTTGGTGGATGGCAATGAAATTGATTTCAATTGTACCTAAACGTTGTCATTGTTCAGCTTGGAAGTGAAATGCTGCCATATTTAAAATGATACAATTGTTATTGTAATAAATGAATTACCATTGTCATGCTTTGTAGTTTCTATTTTGGTCAAGATGGATTTCACTGCAACATTTGTCATTGGTTGTTATCCTGTTTAAAGAGGAAGTAAACCTGGTGTTTAGTTATAAGTATAGAAATCATTATCTGATAAAACATTTGTGGCAACCATACAGTTTTGTATCACTTCCATAATTAAGGCACCAGTATTAAACACGCTAGTCACAAATACCTGCAAATTACCTTATAAACTTTGTAAACTGTTTAAAAAAATCTCACTTACTTGTCAAATGGATGATGGGCTTTGCCTGTGTCTACAGCACCAAGGGCATTGGCAGAGTCACTGTGGTTTGCTGCTTCAGTGTCTAGGGCTTGAGAGTTGCCGTTGTGGTTTGCTGCAACAGGGACAAGGGCTTGGGAGGTGCCATCAAGGTCAGTGGCTGTTGAATAGTCATCAAGGCTTGCTGTATTGTGTCCAAGCTCATGGGAATCTGGGAATCATCACTGCTGGGGCTGCTAGTGGAAGCTACAGAGAGAGGGAGAGAGAGAGAGAGAGAGAAAACAAATTAATCAAAATGAAAGGGCTTATACATATAATGTGTAATTTGTAAGAATTCACCTTACAGATGATAAAGAATCCCCTCAGTGCCAGTACAATTGCTAAAAATGTGTGCTACATTGTACTTGACTGCCATGCACGCAATTTATTTTGAAAATGAAAGAAACCTTGTTCCCTAAAATATGGTAAATTAGATGTAACACTTACCCACATCATTTCCCTTCTCGGTGGATCTTTGCTTCTTCACTCGTGATGTCTTGTGGGTTGTTTTGGTCTTTCTCTTCTTTAAAGTCTTGTGCAGGTTAATCGCTTTTTATTGATTGCAAAGTCTGTGTTCTCATAATCTTCGTCATGAAGCAGCTCTCGTAGAAGCAGGATAACTTCCTGATGGCCATTACACCTTCCATTACAGTTTTGATGCTGTGCTGTTGCGCGTGCCTTCTACCCTTTTATTGGCTCGGCCTGGTCTCTCTCATCATCGTGATCATCATCATAATAATAATATTTATCATTATTATCATTTTCATCAGTATCATCAACATCATCAGCATTATTATTATTATCATCTTGAACTTGAACAACACCATCATTGGTTTCATGTGTGTTAAATTCATTTTCAGCTTCATCTTGAGATGCAACAGCAGCATCCTAATATACACCACTGTCATCAGTCTGTTCATCATTAACAGGTAGATATATGTTGTTACTGACAGGTGTGAGATAAACATAGTGCTGTTGTGGTTCTTGTGCTCTAAATCCCAACCATATGGTTATCTTGTTATCTTGCTTGGCACAATTTGGTGTCTTTGTTGGACTGCACCATTTATAGAAGAAGAATGTGGCTGTAAGATCTTGCTGTTACTTGGTATTTATCTGATACTTCTTGTGGTGCAATGTCATTTCTCCATTCTCTTTTTTGTTAGTTGTTAATATATCGATTCCACAGCATGTCCTGTGCCATTTCAATTTCGTAGTCTGTGTGTCCATTGAAATTAGTCTTGTCTAATGACGAGCAGGTATTGAATTATTCACATGCTTCTTTTTTCTTCTTGTATCTTGTTCAGGCTGTTCATGCGCGATTCGTTTCCGTATACGTTACAAAATGGTATCTATACATTGATGTGAACTGTGACAATATCGTGATCTGTATAGTACGCATCTTGTACATAGTACGATTCTTCATCAGCATCTATATTGTGGTAAACGTGATCTAACATTGATCCGTAGTCTGTGGTTGGTTGCGTTATATGTTGTTTAAATTTGTGTTCCATCATGAGTTGCTTGATTGGAGCATTGTTGTGCAACAGTAGGTCTTCATTAAAATCTCCTAGTATGATCGTGTCCTTTTTAGAAGAATCTAATTGTTGAAGTAGCTGTTGAAGTTTCTGTATGAAGACTGGAGTTGCTAATGAATTGGATGGTCTGTAGATAGTCACAACTTGAACCTTTTTGTTGAGTGGTGTTGTAAGTTCAACTGCTACAAACTCTATGTTGGTGATTGGTATTAGAAGTTGTCTTGCTTCCCTTTGAGGATTGACTTGCATAATCACACCACCTTTGTGATTGTCAATCAAGCGGTCTTGTCTGAACATCTTGTAGTCTGGGTTGGGTTGGTTGTGCTGTGGTATGATTTGTGACGGGTTTAAGTGTGTCTCAGTGAAACATACAACTTCGTTCTTTTTGAGGTTGTCATCAGATAGTATGTCTTGTAGGTTAGGAAGATATCCTCGGATATTCAGATGTGATATGCTTAACCAATTCTCTTTGTTGATTGGGGTTGGATAAGCTGGAAAGATCATTCTCGTCTCCAGACGTTGCATTTCCTCTTCGACACTTGGATCGGCGATTATTTTGTTGGGGAGATATTTGTTGAGGATCTGTAGGCCTGCCATGGTACGTACTCTACTGAAAGCAACATATGCATGAGCAAAGTTGAACATATCAGACATGTTAACAACTATGCTGTCCACTGTTAGCCCTTGTACTGAATGGATTGTACATGCCCATGCTAAAGTAAGTGGAAACTGCGTACGATTGTATTCTGCTCCTCTAGCTCTTAGATACGTTGACCCTTGTCGATGTATTGGTACAGCACTGGAATGGTGTTGTTTGAATGGGCTTTCTGCAATGGCATTTTTGCCGATGTCTGGGTTTTCAAATGTGACAAGTATGCAGTGTACTTGGTCGTTGCTTACGATAATTTTGGTCACTGTTCCTCTGGCGCCATTTGATAAACCGTCAGATACGTCTACATTTTTTGTCAACTTCACTACAGCTCCTTCGGCAATTGTCAGATTTTCTTCCAAGCCTCCTGTTTCTGAGCGTTTAGGAGTAGTTGTTTGTGTACGCAACTGTCCCGTTTTGTTGTCTTGCTTACTATCTATTGCTTGGACATAATAGATTGTTGTTGACAACTTGTTCAACATAGTTGTATTATGTATTGCACACATATTATTTGTACCAAACACATGAAGTGCTTCTTGCTTGTAGTTGGGACTGTCTTCTGTTACAACGAGATTCTGTAGTTCTTCTGCTGGTTCCCCTTTGCGAACTTTGTTTAATATATCAATGAAGCTGTTATCTCGTTGTCTGACAATCTCATCTAACTGGTGGAAATCGAAGCATTCAGTCCAAAGAGATCCGTGGAGCATTTCCAATTGTGGATTATTGGTTGAACCTGGTAATTTGAATACCTTCTGGTCCTTCATTGGTGGTAGCTGATAAAGGTCACCTACGGCTATTATAGTGACGTTTCCGAATCTGCTGTTGGCGTACTCTAGCTTCTTTATTTCCTGTAAGCGTCGATGGATTTGATACAAAGTCCTAGCTCCTATCATTGAAATTTCGTCAATGATTAGTACATGGAGTTGTTCCAGCTCTGCCTGAAGTGTGTTTCCTTTGTCTGCTGACAATGACAAATACGAACCATCGGCTTTCTTCTTGTTAGTTAGTGACAAGGCAGAGTGCACTGTCCGTCCTTGTATATTGAATGCAGCTACCCCTGTTGGGGCAGTCAACAGTATGGGGATATCATGTGCGCTTATGTGTGGAGAATGTCTGAGAAGCTTCAAGGTATCATGGTGTATCATTTTGATGACGTATGACTTGCCAACACCTCCTGGTCCAGATAAGAAAAGCTGGTATGGCTTCACTTGTGTGTTGTGTTTGTGTGCAAATACAACATCTTTGCACCATTTGCGGTGGTAGAGAACCACTTCTTTCTGGTTTTTGTTGAGACTTTGCATACATTTGTTATATGCTTTGGATGACATGAGCTGGTGGTTCTTTTCTTTGTAGAAAAGTAAGGATCTGTCTGTAGATGGTGATCTGTTTGACATAGGATATTCCAGCATCACATCATGTGGATCCAATTGTAGTGGCCTATCTTCCGTGGGACCCTCCATGTTGGCATCATGTTCTGAGTCTGCCAGATTAGGAGAGACATTTTCCCAAGCGTTTTCTGGGACACCATATTCTTGTAGATCCTTGTAAGCATCATTGAATTCTCCCTCATTATATGTATACTGGTCTTCATTGACAGAAATGTCTTCCTTTTCGGCGAAATACCTATCTTGATATGTGTTGTATTGACCCTGTAGGTTGGACTCATTCCGCCAAGGTAGAAATAGCATGAGTTTGCTCCTGTAGTGAAGTTCAGGTTCTGTGTCTGAGTTGTAATTATGCCATCGTACAACTGCTTTCTTCTTGCGCTGGTAAATGTGCCCCTTGTTATTTCGAAGTTGCAGTCGAGGTATTGCGCTTGTATGTGCTTGGTTATCTGTAGCAAAAGGAGATACGCAATCGTTTTCCTCTTGTGGTGGTGGTTTGCTTGTGTTGTAGCTGGACATGAATTCCGCCAGACACGTGTTATCAATGCTAGTTGGTCTGTCTGAATACCTATCTATCATCGACGTGCAGAAAACATCTTCGTCGTCATCATCTTTTTGATCAAGCTTGTATTTTGGTAGAAGCAGTGACACACGCTTTTCAGGTGGGTTTGTGTTGACAAAAATGACGGTTCTGCTGCTTTGTCGTAGAGGGATAGAGAGGGCTCTGTATACAGCTTCTTGAGCTGAAACTTCTCTATGCGTAAGAAAAACAGAACCTGCTTTGCTGAGTTGGGTCCTGATGTTTTGGTCTCTTGTCTCTTTACCTGCTGTCTTCAGTAAATCACTCATTCCTTTTTCAGCTTTGAGAACATAAGATGCTATGTACATTACTGCTGCATGTGCATTGATGACAAATTGCAGGTCATGGTTAGCTTTCCATGTTGCAAGTACATCTTTGTTGTATGCATTTATGTTCACTGCGCTTGGTGTCCTTTTAAGGATGATCTGTTGGCCGTTTTTGCTTGTTGCGATGGCTTTCATGTATTCTTCGGAACTTATTTGTAGCTTATCAAGTATGTCTTCCAGTGTGATTTCTGGTGGTAGGTCCGACTGCATTATGGTTTTCTTAACATCGCTTGCTATTTCTGTGGCTTTCTTCAGACGTTGTGTACTGCCTGGTTCTGTGTCTTCTTTGGTGATAATGGTTCTGAAAGCCGGTGGTCTAGGAAAGTGAAACCTACAGACATTACGGCGGCGACAGCGTGATGAACATGAATGTCTTTGTAGTTTAGTAACATAATCATACATGTTAGTAGATGCAGGCGGTAGTTCACATGTCAAGTGGTCATCAATAAACGATGTGACCTCTTCATCCGAAGAATACCCTAATTTTGGAGCATCTTTAACCCACAGTAAGGTATGTGCATGAGGGCTTCCTCTTGCTTGAAATTCTATTCGGATGACATAATCCACAATTTCACCTAGCGGTTTTGCGTCACTTTGAAGAAAGTGCTTAAAGAATCCATTTAAGCGGTGATGGAAATGTTTTGCAGCTGTAACTGGGTTGGTACGAAGCCATCTGGACTTGCATTCCCATGACATGGTTTTGATATCTTCTGCACTGTAAAACACATTGTATTGACGTGCTATAGATTGTATTACCTCCGGCCATTGCATGTCAGCAGCAGACAAGGTGAAAAACCATGTTGGTATTCCTAATTGTCTGATCATACTCAGGGTTTCGTAGAACATCTTCTGCCAGTAAGGTGGGCTTCCTCTTATGTTCTTCAAAAAGCGGTACGCTTTATCACTTTTGATCATGTTTTGTAAGTTGTGAGCACCTCTTAAATTGCCTGCTGTAACTTTGGAGCCTGTACTTTGTCTGCCGTTTGTTTGTCTGATTGCAATGGAGATCGCGTCGCGGACATTCTTATGTTCTGTGGCATATTGACCAGCAAGCAGATAATCTACATCCTTGGCGAAACGACCATCCACATCTAAAAGTCGTGCATTTATATATTTCGCAACAGAAAGTGGTACTGGACGTGTACTGTCTGTTAGACCACCAGTTCCATGAGGAAATTTGTCAGGGTTTGACATTTCTTCGAATTGTGGGTCTGTGAGTATAGGTAGTGGTGTTTTACCTTCTCCGGGAGCGACAGAAAATATTTCATCAAATCCCGCTGTAGTTTCGTGTTGTAAGCATGTATCGTACGGCAGTCCAGTTAACTTAACTGTGCGGTCAAATTCGGCTTGATCTTGTTGAAATAGGTTTTCTTCTGCAGGTTGTTTGTCCTCTTCAAGAGGACATGCAGCTGTTGGGTTCGTTATTGCATCAGTTTCTCTCCTGTTGGCTTGGAACTCATCACTTGGTATGATTTGAGAATCTTTGGGGGCATGAATCATTGGTTTTGTTCTTTGCGGTATCAAAGCAATCTTTGAGTCATGTCTTGCAATGTGCCTTTTTTGACTTCGGTTACCAGAGTCATCACAATCTTCATCTGTTTCGTATTCATTGCCACTGTGATTCTGGGAATCATCGTTTTCCTCTTGCATGTTGAATTCAGAATCATGTTCAACATCACATCCAATATGATGATTTTTATCATCATCATCATCATCATCATCATCATTATTAGCATCATCATCACCATCACCATCATCATCATCATCATCATCATCATCATCATCATCATCATCATCATCATCATCATCA
>JAUMTS010117888.1:0-10169 GCA_032273385.1 Ophiopholis aculeata | reverse complement strand
TTTGCCATCTACCTGTACTGCTCAATGAACATTGAAATTTACTAAATCTTGATGATTTGATAGAATTATGCATAGAAATGTTGCTATCTATACTGACAATAGATTGCATTGGCCCATGTGTATTGAAATTTACAATCTTCTGATGATAGCATTATGCATTGAAATTTTCAATATGTATTGAAGTTTGTTATCTACTAATGATAGCAATTTAATTTGCTACTGAAGATAGAAATTTGTATTGAAATTTGCTATCTAGTTATGATAGCAATGTAATTTGCTATCTACTGATGATAGCATTTTATATTGAAATTTCCTATCTATTGATGATAGCTTCATGCATTGATATTTGCAAAGTGTATTAAAATTTGCTATCTACTGATGATAGCAATTTGTGTTGGAATTTTTGATCTCATTCTGATAGTAATTTGCTTTGAAACTTATGTTACAGATTTGTGTTTCATCCCCTCTCAAATTAGGGTATTATTATTGGCAACAAACTTGGGCGGATATTTCCATCCATTTATCGAATATTACCCCTCGCTAACACCTGCCACAATTATACATACTTCACCTTCTGCTTCGCAGGAAACATTCATCATAAATGTTTCTTTTCTTCAACATTTATAAACATAAATTCGGGAATAATTGAAAGGAAACGTTGTATTTGTCGAGGACGTCAAGATGCTGTGAATATGTCACAATGCTCAATGCTACAGTTTGGAAGGCAGCATCTATGTACACTCTACTTTTACTGTTTGTAAAATCCTAATTTAGGGAATAATGCTGATTTTTACATGCCTTTTTCAACTGGTTAACATTAACCCCTAAAACATTTTTGCAATCTTTCACTTTAATGGAGCCCCTTGTTTAGGCTCCTCTAATATCTCAAAAAGTACCTTGAATATGAGGGTAAAATATTAGGATGATTTAATATGGCCTTTAATTTGGTATAAAATCAGCACTACTTCCAGTTGGGCCAAGGGGAATGAGGCTGAAATCAGCAAAGCCTCCTTTAATAATCTTCGTTTAAGTTAACAAGGATAATATTTCTACAAAGAAAAATTTAAAGGACCCAGTAAGATTTTTTCAAACTTTTTGAGATTTTGGTATCAAAAGATTGCTGATATTTTTCTCATAAGTCATGTAAAATTTTAGCAGGAATATGGTTCGTTAGGATGATTGAAAATGTGCCTGTTATGGTATTCATAAATTAAATTTACACAGTAAAGTATAGACAACTGCGAAAAACGCTTCAAATATCAAAACAATTAACAAACAAAAATAAACAAACAAAAATAAACATTTGACCGATTCAACTGAGATTTCATATTAATATCTCATCAGAGATGATCCTTCAAATGAAAGAGAAAACTAAGTTTTGAAAAATCAAAAACCATACACCGTAAAGCATTCTTGAAGCATACTATTTATATTATCATGATCATACCATTTATTTTAAAACGTTACATTACTAAGACAATACACTTTTTACCTGCCAAGCCATTTACATGACCACCTTATTTTGTAAATACTGTGGAATGCTATGCAGCGCACTCCAGATAAATACACTGCATTTACTGCTTCAAACAGAGAAGAGTTAAACAGATAAGAGTTCAAATTAAATCCTGATAAAAACAAGGACAGACACACTGGTGTGCTACAGAAGTAGAAATTTGCATGCAAGTATTTTTCCCAATTTTTCATTTTTGTGCACTAGGGCACAATTTCCCTTTAAAATCAAAAATTTCCTAAAACAATTTCTACGTATTCCCCATTTTTATTCTTCTTCTTATATTCACAGACAAGGGAGCAACAATTTTAACTAGAACACCCAATACTACTAGTGAGCACTATACACAGTGTGCAGCAATGTGTACATGATACTTGCACATCGACGTCTCAAAGCCATAAAATCAATACTGAATCAGCTCTTCCTAGGCACGGTCATTGGAGCTTACTTATTTACCTCCGGGGCACCACGCGTGAATCGCAGATAGCTGTACAAGAGCACAACAAGACTATTGTTAAAGGAGCAGGGTCCGATTTTATTCAAACTATTTAAGACTTTGGTATCAAAAGATAGTTCGTATTTGTCTCATAACCCGTGTAAAATCTTAGAGCTGGATTGTGTTCCAATTGGAAAATATTTCTGAAAACGTGACCACTTTAGGTAACTATAACTAAATTTACACAGTTAAGTATTGGTAATTGTGATTGCCACAGTGTATCATACATTAAAATGGTTTGGCCTTTTTCCACTGAATTGTCAAATTCAAAAATAAGAATCTCTAGAGTGGTGATTATTAAAATGAATCAGTAAAATAAATTTTGACAAATCAGACCATACCTCTTTAAACTGGTGGAGACAAGTGTGTGGGGATAACAAGTAAAGCAAGATACTGCTCCATGTCTAGGATTTGGGTGATGAGCATTGAGTCTTGGTACATGGTGGTTTTACTACTAAAATGGTGCATGGTTGGAATATTAAGCCCAATAAATTACTTTTATATTAGTGGTCCTATAGTGGAGAAAAACAAATGTATAGCTAGTTAATATGTGAATGAATTTGTAGCAGATATGTACAAATGCATACACACACACCCCGACAAGCACACACACACACCCATCCACACCCACAAAACACAGCGATTCTATTTTAAAATGGTCATTTTTAAGGTTAGCATTTTTACATGATCTGGCTCAATGTTTAGAGTTGAGGAGGGCAACACAAGAATGTATACAAGTGCCCCCTTAACATGATTTTTAAATAGTAAACACATTTTAATTGCTTTGTCCCATTTATTAACAGACTGGTGACTTAATAATAGCCAAACTTTGCCATCAGAGAGTGTGGCTATTTATTTTAACACACATTAGTCTCAATCCTAGAGGCAAAAGTGATCATGCTTCAATATTTATATTAAGCAACTTCACCACAGGGGATTAAGGTTGGTTTCCGGGGGGGAGGGGCGACTCAGATACTTCTATGTGTTGTCATCATCAAGCAGGCCCTCTAACATCGGATCCTAAACACTGACCTGCAGCATGTGAAAATACCATCCCTTATCACTGACTTGATACAAATTGCGACCCTTTTCACTGACCTTGTAAAAATGAGGACCCTTTTCACTGACCAATTTAATAGCTCCAATTTTGCCCTCTGTGTTGCGCGATTTTTCGTTTTTCTGCTTTAGTTTCAAAAAGGCTAAGTCGGCAATATTTCATTGAGAAAATTGTTTAAATTTAATTTGAACAGATCTAGTTTGGTTTTTTAAATGGTAGAACACCTTTCTCTAAAATTTCATACCCTAAACGCTAACTTATGCTTTTAAAAGTATACCCTATTTCCCAAAACTACCCTAAATGCGGTCCGCGCGGACCGTGTCAATTCGTGAAAAATGTACCCTTTCCCGCGAATTTCTGCTCGGTGATGACAACATATTTGCTCTGAGTGGCCCCCTGGGGGTTGGTTATTTTAGCACACTACATTCTATCAAGCAATCTACCTGCTATCAGTATCTATTTAGTCTCAATTCCCGATGCAAAGGTGATCATACTTGTTAATTCTTTAGTGCACAAAAGACCTCTATGCCAGGGATTGCAAATAAATCAAATAGTTTCAATCCAAAAGCCAAAAGTAAACATGCTACAATAATTGACCAGTGCACAAAATACATTTACCTGGGGATTGAGACTAAACAAAGTCTCAATCCCACAGGCAAAGGTAACAAAGCTACAATATTGATCACTGCATGATAGACTTATACCTGGGGAATGATGCTAGTTATTTAGCTCATTATTCAATTATCCAGTCAATCTTTACATGTCAGTTTCTATCTATCTGACATCTCAGCCATTTATTGTAATGGGGGCTACAAATCAATGACCTTTGCAAAGGCTTGTGTACATCCCATCCTATCAACATCAACTTGCCAGTTAATGCTGCAGAATTATGATGAAGCAGCTAGGTTTAGCTCTAGGGTCTAGCTATGCGGTACAGACTGTGATTGCACAGAATAATTTAAAGTGCATGAAACGTTTAAACACTGCTTCACTTAAAACACTTAAATTAAATTAAATTGTTACTTTTTGTATCTAGTCAATTAATTAAAGGTTTGTTTAACACTTTCAAAGACGCTGTTTCCAATTATTGCACTTAATTTTAAAACTGGAAAAATGAAGTAATCTACTACCCCCTGCGCTGAATTCAGCTAGCGTGAAACATGCAAATACATTCATTTGTGTGTAGTTCTATGTAAGGAATCCTAAAATTGCGAAAATAAGAACAAGCAAAATTGTTTGAAATGTGCAAAATGCGAACATTTAAATGCACTAAAATTTCCACTCTTTTATGGTATATGCTGAGATCTATTTTAAACCACCTGAAAAGTTTGTTTTTAAACATGTTTCACTTGAAACACTTGAATATAATTGCTACTATTTAGTCAATTATAAGGTTTGTTTAAAATAACAATTTTAAGGATGTTATTTTCAATTATTGCACTTTAGCTTGTAACAAAAAATCAAGTCTGTAAAAATGAAATTGGAAAATGTCCTTCTCTTTCTCAACCACTTGTTAGAAAAAAAAATAATGTCCTTACATTACTTTCCTGCTCTTCATATTTTCTCAAATATTCCTGGCCCATTGAACTGCCATTAAATTTTAATTACAGTTTTCACCTAGACTTTTGCTAAGACTTGAACCAATCCACCACATTTTCATTACCAAAATATTATTTTCATGAGTCTTATCAAAAGTCTAACTACCTATTTGGTTGTCTAGGTTATCTATGGAGATCTACATCAACACATCAATAAAGTGTTTATAAATAAACCATTTCTAATCAAACACTCAATTACTTTGTATTGCTGTATGTTAAAAGTCACGCTGCTGTCAGTTTAGAGGGTATCTTTACAATTTGGCGTACAATATCGGAGGCTGGAGAATTTAGATTCCGAAGCTTTTCAGGAAAACACATAATTGCCCCTACCATTCCCATAGATGCTGTCAATCAATGTACACAACTATATAAGGCCAAATAAAAAAAAAGGTTTGTCTCAGCTTCCCGCGCACATAGCTTTAAAAATTGCCGTTTCTCCTCGGGTTTGGTGCTTTTTTTATTTTCCAGAATTTTGTTTTTAATTTTAAAAAAATAAAAATCTGTTTGCGTTTTTTTTGTATTTCTTGATTTTGATGTCTGTGCTATCAAATGACCATGATGCTCCAATATGTTCAACTGACCCGCCTCCTAGATATTAAATTAACTCCACATAAATGGGCATTGATTAATTGATCTGTATAGATTTGCATAATTTCAGAGAATGGGGTCAAGATGAGAGATTCTCCCATCGCCATTGCAATTGATGCTGTTAGCTTTTTTGATATAGTTCAAATATTCCCTGGGGGCACTCTGGCATCCACAATGCATGAACAAGGATTCCAAAAATGACCCCTAAACAAGTGTTGACCTTCTGCCAAAAACATCCTTAAGTAAGGATGAGTAACATGGATTTGCACCAAATTTGAGCCCCTAAACAAGTTTGATCCCAAATATAATCTCCTTTTATGTGTTTGGCTCTAAAAAGAACCCCTTTTTCATAAAAGTTCGCATTTAACAACCCCTAAACGCAGAAAACATGTTTCGCTATCTGTCAGGCTATAATAGTTGTATGCACATGTACTGTACCTTCTAAAATATTGGCTTTGAGAAATCAATAAAATTCATCCATCATATCTAGTGCTATCTACCCCTGATAGCAGCAGAGCACATGAAATGCATGTAGACACAGCATGATGCATGTATGATTATAAATCTTACTGCATGAATGACTGACCTACATCCAAGTCTATTGCTGTGTGCAGTGTTATCTACTCCTGATAGCAAAATTAGCTAAAGGGTCACAGCATTGCATCCAGTCTGTAAAGTAAGAGGGATTTTTGCTTGATACTAAATTTCACACTTTTGCGGTGAGCAGAGGATGCTAAGAATCTCTGGGTAAGGATGAGCTGAACTCCTTTTAATATTTAGCAAAGCAATTTGTGGGATATTCATATAATTGATCAAATTCTGTAGCATGGCCATATATGATATCCCAGTTATATAATATAATTGAAACAAAACATCCTCTTCCTGTGCTGATACCTGGGAAATCGTCATACTAATGATGGTCACTTTACATGTTCTCTTTTTTGAGCAAAGCATTGTGGGATGTTATTATTAACTTATAACTGGTCAAATTCCCCACTGTAGACATGTGATATCTCAGTCATAGATGAAACAAAACATCAACTTCCTGTGTTGATACCTAGAATATCCTCAGATACTAATGACGGTCACCTCCTAACCATAACACAATTCATCCACGGCTGTTATTTTATTAGCCACTGTTGAGACAATGTGTTTAGCGGGCGATACTGTTTTTGTATAATACTAATAGTGTGTTATTTGTAAAGCTGAAATTACAAGTTTTAGGACACAAGAATGCTATTAGTGACCTTAAAGAGGAAGAGTGCCCAATTAGAAATCATCCTATTTATAATAAATCATCTTTTCTATGCCATTTTGCAAGATTAAAGCAATAAGATGTCCTTTATTTATATATCCAGTGCTTATTTCCTGCCAATATGCTATATATATATATTCCAGGGGCCCGGTTAGCATATCTGTTTGGGCTAAATTTTCTCTAAACATGGCAACATTTAAACTGCAATCTAATAATCTCTCCCTCTAGGTTAAAAGTCAAAACCTCTTTAGATTTCTCTAAAGCAGACACTATTAAATTAGCCTTGTGATAAAAGCCATTTACATCAGACCAAAGGTCAAACAAAATACAAAATGGCCTTTTACCAAAATCTCCAAGACTGAAATGTTTATATCAAGCAGAGATGACATGTCAAGAAAATCTGCTTCCCTTCTTACCATTCTGTATAATAGTTACACTTCTTTTGTTTTCCTGTATGCAAGTGTCAGTTGCAGTGTCTGCCTTCCCCTACCCAGTTAAAATGGTGACTCGACTGGGGCCTAGGCACAGCTCCTTTTAACTATAAAGCCCAAATATTGGAGGGATGGTACTACAATTGTCATTTCTGTTCACACTACGAAAATCACAGGATCTCAACTGGAAGAAAACCTCTCATAGCTTTCTTGATGCACAAGTAATGATCATTATGCTGATCTTATTTGACGTTGAAATACATAAAATTGTAGCAGCTCAATGGATGCAATCAAGCATGACACGAGGAGATGGAGTTACGATTTTTGGGGGTTTAATTGGGGAAAAACTTGGAAAAAAATGAAACCCCAAGTTCATACAGCTCAAATCACAAATTCCACCCAAGATTTGTGAATCTCGAGCAACCAGCCCTCTGTGTGAACCAGAGTGTTGGCTGATTATTAACTTTACACAAATCACAACTTCATACAAATCAACGCTAATCCTGTAACAAGGTGAGCTAGCATGTAAACTAATTGTAAACCAGGGGTTTATCTTATGTTTGATAACAATATCAGTCAAACAAAAAACTGACCCATGCATACCATAAAAGTGGGAATTTTCGTGTGTAGAAATTTTTGCACATTACATATTTTGAGCAATTGTTTTATAATGTTCACGATTATTAAGCTTACATAGACCTACATGCATGTACACACAAAAAAAATATGCGCAAGTTTTTATTTTCTTGCTTGTTGCTTTTAGCATGAAAAGCGAGAAAATGAATGTAGCGCAAAAATTAACACCTAAATTTATAGTACACTATTAGCTTTTGTGACACACTTTAATGACTTGTTAGATCTGTGAAGGAATGTGAGGTTTA
The DNA here is from genome assembly GCA_032273385.1 of Ophiopholis aculeata. Lineage (NCBI taxonomy): Eukaryota > Metazoa > Echinodermata > Ophiuroidea > Amphilepidida > Ophiactidae > Ophiopholis > Ophiopholis aculeata. The sequence continues at coordinate 2,353 of JAUMTS010117888.1, read as the reverse complement.
TTATGATAATTATACATGGGTCTGTACCCACTAATTGTTTGTTAACAGGGTTGTATGCAACCTGGCTTTGTAGCCCAATTTAAGCTCTGAGGTTTTTTTAATTTCGCTGTAGTAGTGTAGTGCAATGCAGGTTTATGTTTTTATATGGCATATTGTAAAGCATGAAAATTTAGCGTGCATTTTAATTTCGCGAATTTCGCGAGGGCATCAAATTCGCGAAATTAAAATGCACGCAAAAATTTGTTATGTAACTGCCAGCCAGTACAGAACTCAGAAAATCACAAAATTTTCATGCGCGGAAAATGGCCACTATTGATAAATCGCGAAAATGTCATGCCGCGAAAATTTCTTGCTTTACAGTAATCATATCACCTGCGAACATTACTATTGGAAAATTTTCTGAACGTTATCAATTATAATACAATGTTGATGTTCTGATCTATCAATATCATTTGTATACACATCACAACAATCATGCAGGTTTTCCTTCCTAGAAGATGCTCATATTTGGGATCTATGGCACTATTGTTTTATTGTCACTACAATATTTAGTGGTGTGTTACCTAAGTTAAATGTGCTGTGGAGGCAGTTTGTTAGCTACATGTATCCAAATTTAATAGTGTCATTTATTCCTCTTTGAGTTTTATTGCAAAAATGACACTGTAATGAAAATGTAATTCAGACTTATCAACAATTTGTTTGACAATTACTATATTCTATGCATTTGGCTACAAACAATTTTCATGTGTTAAATTGCTGTGCATTCATACTGTAGAAATAATGACAAATGAGTTTCATTTCAGGAAAAAAACGGCATTGCTACACCACAGGAATGTTTTAGAATAAATTGAAAAGTACAAGTATGTCAGGGTATTGACTTTTTGAATGCTAGTATGGCATAATCCCCAAAACCTAGCTCAAAACCAGATAAATCAACACTGAACAGTGAAATCAAAGAAAGCCAGGATCCTACCATAAGCCTACAAATGTTAAATGGCAACTGACTTTATACATAGAAGAGCCATCATACCAGGATTTTCTTTGGGTTCAATTTCAAATGTTATTAAAAAGTCCAATATTTATATGCCTATTTCTAAAGCATGGAGGTATTAATAATACCTCCATGCTCCCTAGTAAGAACTGCTTACATTTATAACATAATCAAAAAAAATGACATCCTAACAAACAAAATGCACTTTAAAATCTTATTTTCTCAAGTTCAAGCTTACTCAATGTAGCCTGGCTAATAGTTGTAGAAAAGCTCACACTAAACATGCCTTTGAAGGATTTTTAGAGACTGGCAGTTCTAGAATTTAATCATAAATCAGTAGTTTTGTAAAACTATATAAAATGAGATAAATCATAAATGTATGTATTAAAATAATTTGAAATTCAAGATTAATTGCCCTGGCCTGGTTCTTTAGGTTTTATTATTAAAGGCTGCTTTGAATTTCCTTTTCCCTGCTTTTACTGCATGCTGAACATGACATGTGTTTATTTGTGGTTAGTAATACCTTGAGGGCTGAATTACTTGTGTTTGAACTTGACACATACCCAAGTTCAACATGGGTGTGTCCCCCAGGGGAAATTAGATTGTGTATTTAACCATGTACCTCTACAGGGGTCTAACTAACCTGGGGTTAAGGGGTTATAAAGGCATCTTATGTTTGGACAGAGGATGGCTAAATGGTGAGATTTGACAAGGTGAATTGTACTTTGGTGAGCTGCAAGGCAGCTAGGTGAGTTGTATGGTGAGTATGGCACCAAAATGCACTCAAGAATAAACAAGACGCTATAAATAACGCAGCCAGCATAGAGAAACACATTTCAGTCGGAAGTGACATCACTACCATTCTGATCTCGAGATACACTTTAGGGTGTAGATGTTTTAACAGTGTTTAATTCGAAACAAAAGAAAATGGATTGAGAAAAGTTGAATCCTAAATGTTGATTAGGCCAAGTGCAAATAAAAACATGTTTCACGTCCAGCATTCCAAAACATCAGAGGAGGAGGTTTTTTTAATTTTTTATCACACTTGCCACACTAGTTCAATCACAACTCACTCTTCAACTTGCCCCATAACTTAACTCCCCCATCTACAACTCTCTACTTTCAAAACTTTGTTTTTTGGACACCCAGTAAACTACTGTAAAGCAGGAAATATTCGCGGCATGAAATTTTCGCGAACTATCAATACTGGCCTTTATCTGGGCATGATAATTTCGCAATTTATTGATTTCTCTCCTGGCTGGCAGTTATGAAATAAATTTTAGCGAGCATTTGAATTTCGCGAATTGGATGCCCGGCGCGAAATTCGCGAAATTAAAATGCACGCGAAATCTTCATTCTTTA
>JAUMTS010117777.1:0-10169 GCA_032273385.1 Ophiopholis aculeata | reverse complement strand
AGAAACGAGGCGAAGTTCCTGAATCAGGAACTTTTTGCTCCACTTTTATTTCATATAATTTTGCCAGTCGCCAAATGACCAGACCGACCGAGGGGAAGGGCGCCACCATTTGGCGACTGGTGGAGACAGTCTATACATGCAGAAGGTTACAAGCAATTTAATGAACACTTCTCCAAAAACTGGCAAAAAGAATGAAAACATTTTTTATTAGTGAGTCCAGCGACATATTTCCATAGTGTTTATATTATGATACTCTCACTGAAAAAGAATAGGATGTCAGGCAAAAAAACAACAATATATCAACAAGCATCGGTTACATTAAAAAGGGGAAAGGGGCCAACATTGTACAGGAAAACCTTGTCTTTAAGAAGACTTTAAAACAGCTCCGAAAACAGCTTAGAAATAGTATGCAGTATAAAAACATACAGCAATTTGTAGGTTGAGGACGAGAATGACAACTAAATAAGGATAACGAATTCATTGAAAGGGGCAAACGGAAAACCAGTTATTGGTGGCAAGATGTGAAAATTACACAATATGTTTGGGTAATGGTCACAACTGATCAGTTTTGTTTTTCCTTTACTGCCTGGGTCAGTGCTGGCCTGGGTGTGCAAACATGAGTTGTGCTGGGTGAGATGATACCCAAAATAAAATTGTTCTGATTGTAATATTGATAAGCCTCCCATGTGAGGTTTGATAAAACAAAAATTGTAACAACATTCGGGCCAAATCGGAGTTACCGTTTTTAAGTTCTGACAATGTTTAGTTTCTTTGTATTTCATTACATTTCAAATATATTGATAACAATAATGAGCTAAAATAACGTATTTTTGAGCATTTTTTTCCAATATTCTTTTTAAAATACTATGCATTACAATTCATAACTTCTTTATTTTACAACATTTTGGCCTGGAACTTGGTCAAAGTGTAAATTATGAATAAATCCACGTAGTCGCCTATTAATTTGCATATTTGCATAATTAATTAGTTAATTCGCTGTTAATTAGTTAATGAGTTAACAAAATTAGCCAATTAGTATAAATTAGCTTCTAATTAACTACTTAATAGGGGGCTTGGTGAATTTATACACAAGCAACACTTGACCAAAGTCTATGCCAAATTTCTGTAAATAAAGAATTTATGGAGGTTTATGCATAATATTTTAAAAGTATACTGGAAAAATATACACAAAAATGAATATTCATGAGCTATTTAAGCTCATTATTGTTATCAATTCATTGGAAATACAATGAAATACAAAGAAACTTTGAATTGCAATAACTTGAAAACGGTAACTCCGATTCGGCTCAAATTTTGCTCGAATTGTTGTTCTTCTGATACAACACATGGGAAGCCTATCAATGTTACAATCAAACCAACTTCATTTGGGGTTCGCGCAGTTTAGTTGGCAGATATGTGGGATTTGAACAGCCATATGGTTAACTGTCTATTAAGATTTACTTTTTATTTTAAGAGAGGAGCAGTCATATAATAACGTTTTATAATTTGATCGTATTTTGCAGCCCACATCTAATTCGGCCGCTTAACGCTTCAAATACTGACATTGTCGTTTATGATGGTAGGTATTAGCATGAAGTTAGAGTAATAATAATAATTCGTTTTTATTTAACCTGGGGACACCATTCAATGTTCAACACTGTTCTCCAATGGTACCCAGTATATTATCGTCCAAAATTACTAAGGCAAGTTGGAGAAGTGATTTGCCCAGGTTCACAACATGTTGGGTAGCGGGGCTCGAACTTGCAAGCTTCTGATTATGAGTCTTTTATGAGCTTTTCCGCTAGACCACACGTGCCCACGTGTAGAGAGTAGATGGAGTAGCAACTTTAAATTCCCATCAATATTCTCGAGTGTGGTCAAAGGCTAAGTCACTTCAGTCCTCTTACGTGAGATTTTGAAAGCACTCTTTCAACCCAACCGCGCCGTGGCTTATCCCCTTTAATTGGCTTTGAGTTAATATGGTAATGAGCTAGAATCCACAAATCTTCTTTAAGTTCCTCTGAAAATAGACATTTGTCGGTATGTTTTTAAGCAATCAACCCACCTTATATGTCTGTCTGTCGACATGATGAATGTAAAAATATGACAGCTTAGTTGCTGAAGTTGGCAGCTTTCCGTGGATACCAAACTGGACTTGGTAAGATTAACTACCGATTTGTTTAGTTGGGTTGACTTTTGTGATAACTTCTTTGCTTCAACTAATGTTTATAAAAATTATTAAAAGTGCGCAATGGTGCATCATTTAAGTACTTTAAAAACAAAAGACAAAAGTGTAAGCTTTAGAATGGTGTAACACTTAAGATATGGTCAATTATCTTTGACATGGTAATTTTTGTGTCGGCCTCATTCATGAAATTAACTTTAGGCCTTCCAAAACTCAAAATAAAGGAACACAAAAAGATGAAATGTTTATTATTAATATTTGTTTTAAAATTCTTTATAGTTCTCATACACAGTTAGGGTCATGAGGTTAAAAGTGTAATTATTATATATACTGAGAAATACTTGGGCAAAGTAGGTATGTTAAAAGCAGAGTTTATTTTTAAATGGATTTTGATTAATTTGATTTTAAAATAAAATTCATGCGTGCGTTTTAATTTAAGAAGATGAAATTTGATAGAATTCGATAAATATCCTTCTCTGTATTATCTATTATCATGTTCATTGTTTTTATTATGAATTTGAAAACTCAAATCAAGCGTTGCCTGAACTTGAAATTTTCCATGAAGTCACGAAAACGCATATGAACCACCAACATCAAATAAAATAATACAATAAGAAGAGAGAACAAATGATAAAAATCACAAACAACAAAATCATTTTAAATCTGACTATAAATCCATTTTTTCATCATATATTTTTTTACTACTATCTTGAACACTGGGTTAAATTGCAAGGTTTGATTGTCATGGTTGGCATTGATTGACATGTTGAGCATTGATTGAGTACTCTTAACACCCCTTGACTCCACTTTAACCACTTCTGAATACAATAAGTCCAATTAGCACTCGAAACGCGCTTAGTACAATCATAGAGTCTGAATCCACGGTACAATGGGGTTACAATAAGTTTCTACTCCATCTACTCTAACTTCTACTCTAACTTCATGGTATTAGGCATACATTGTATGGGACGCCCGTCTTAGTCTAAAGCGCATTCAGTTCGTATGTCCCAGGGTTCTTCGCTTCGAGGGTTCGTCACTCCGAAAACAACTTCGCTGAATCTGACAATGAGAAACCCGTCATGAATCCGACTCTCCGCTAGTCTGATTTATTCTTACCACTAGCTTGGTCAGTACGACATTTGCTAGTCCGAATCTTAAAATCACGTCTTCAACCTGGATTCAAAAATAACACATCGTCAGTCCGAATCTGAAAAACAGGTCGTCAGTCCGAAAAAAAAGGGGTTAGCACTGGGTTAAGGGTTAAGGTTAGGGATTTGGACTAACGATGTTTTTTTAATTTTCTGACTGACGACGTGTTTTTTCATTTTCCAGCTGACAGCGGTGTTTTTCTTTTCAGTTTTTGAACAGATGACTCGGTTTAATATTCGGACTATCAATTTTTCAGACTGAAGACGTTTTGGACTGACGCCAATGAAGAACGGATAATGAATGCTGTGCGTGAACAAGGTGGCACGCTGTTGTGGTTATATTAACGAAACGTTGCATGTCTGTTATAACATTACATACAGTGAATATAGACAATAGAACTTATACAATATTGAATCAAATTGGAATTATCGCGACATTTATTAGTCTTAAAAGTTTAATCATTGTTGTATTGACTCTCTTTTTTTTATAAATTATTTGTCTTTCTTTTTCTATAAACTATTCCATCATTTTACTGTTTTGCAGATGATGAAAGCGTATCATCAACAACTTGTTCATCAACAGAAATACCTTCATGCACTCCCGGCCATCATTTTAAACATTCCAAAACTGCGCCCGGCTTCTACTTCAACGACACATGGACATCTTTCGTTTGCAATAACACACATTTCACAACTTCAGATATATTTCAGTGCCTACAAAATAAAACAATACATTTTATAGGTGATTCTACTTTACGACAATGGTATGAATATTTAGTGAGGTTCGCTTTGAAGGATAACCTTCAAGAACGTAAAGGTGCCAACGCCCACTTTGGTCCGCACAGTGCAACAAATATACCAGCAAACATATCTATTGATTTTAAATTCCATGGGTATCCCATGGCTCTAGGGAACATTCCTACCAATCAGATTCATTACGTGGCAGAGCAACTAGACTCCTACAAAGACCTCGAAAACATCACCATAGTTTTAAGTATATGGGCTCATTTCACAGGTACCAATATAGACTATTATACAAAACGATTACAATCCGTCCAGGATGCTATAACAAGACTACGAAAACGGAATTCAAATATAAGAATTTTCGTAAAATCTGCAAATACTAGGGAATACAGTTCTGATTTTGACAGAAGCAATTGGTATTCGTGGGAGGTGGATAAAGTGATGCACAACATGATGGCAGGGTTCCCGGGGGTGACCATCCTTGATGTCTGGGACATGACTATTGGGCATCGTACAGGATATAATTTACATCCGGGCCCCCTAATTTTAGCACAAGAAATTGATTTGTTCTTATCGTATTTATGTTCGAATGATTAAGAGCGAGTTTTTCAAATCTCTAAAAGGTTTTGGCAAGCAATAAAAATAGATGTTTCTTATACTTTCTCAGATGAAAAAGACCTTTGGTAAACATATCAAATCAACAATTATACTATCTATCCACAAGACAAGAAACATGTTTTCGGATCAAGCAATAAGAAATATCTTTTCAAATAAAGACAAAGGTTTCTTAAAACTGCCAAACACTTGTTTCAGTTTCATGCAATTTCATTTGTTCTATAGTAAATATATTTCATCGTTGTTTTACACTGCACACAATTCCACTGATTCGTAAGTCTTGGATCGCATATGTTTTATCTGAAAGAAGGAAAACTAAACGTTTACCTTAATAGTTATTATACAAGTTACACGATCTGGAATAGGGGGGTATCCGTCATACAGTGAGCTTCCTTACACGAACGGAAAGTACAATATATAATATTTAAGCCAACTGTTTAGGCATCATAACAACCGGAATGTCACACGTAAACAGTTTTGTTCTTCTAATTATGATTCAAAAGTAATGGTTCTTAAATTTGTTAAGGGGCTAAGTACGATCTTCTGAAAAAATTTCAAACTTGGTGAAATTTGGTACCAAAAGATTACTCGTATTTGTCTCATAACCAATGTGAAATTTTACAGCTGGAATATGAATTATCATTAGGTGACAAGTTTCAAGTTTGAGATGCTGTATTGGTAAAGAGTGCAACATTTGCTCTTAAAAGTGAGACCAACTTTAATGAAACATTTATTCAACTTTTTCAAAAGAATAATTGTCCCTCATTTCACCATTTAAAAGAGAGTAGTTTACATTTTTACTCTTTATTGTACGATTTAACTCTTTTAATGTTCTTTACTAGTTTTACAAGGGTTTCAACTATATTTATTTTCGTTTGCTCATTGGTTTCCACTTGTTTATGTTCAGAGGGTGGGTGAAACTTAATTGAGTGTTTTTGCACTTGATGTGCGTGCAATTTTTTAGGATTATTTGTTTGGCCGAAAAATAAAAAAACAGGTTTTCATCGATGTACAATTATGTCATGCTACACAAGAATAAATAAGGATATTTTGTTGAAATTAACTTAGTAAACTTGTAGAAGACATGTCCAACATTATATTTCAAAAAACAAGGTGAATTTCTAGTTGTAATATTTTGTTTGTCAAACACGGTATAGGTAATTCTAAGACACCCTGTATTTATACAATGTTGGTCAATGGACAAGCTTAATCTTTTGGTTAGGCAAATTAATTACTGGGTGACATTTCATTTTAACTCACTGGCCGCTGGGGCTATACAGACATGACATTGGATTGGATAATACTAGAACGTACAATGCAAAAGCTGTGGTGTTAAATTTAAAACCACGGGTGTTAAATTTAACACCAGTACGGATTCACTATAGGACCACACCACCTGGTGTTAAAATGACACCATCACTAGTGTTACAATGTTGGTGTTAAAAATAACACCAATGGGTGTTACAATATGACAACACCAGTAACAGTGTAGGTTTGACACTGAATGCAGTGTCAACAATTAACACTGTTTGGTGTTAATACAACACTCTCCTGCATTCAACAAGAGAACACCACACCCACAGGTGTTAATTAACAACACCTATGGGTGATTCTTTTCGGATCGGGATTGACACCAGCCAGGTGTTGGCAGGGGAGGGAGAATCGGGATTGACACCAACAATGGTGTTGGCAGGAAAGGCAATCTTTATATAACACCAATCGGTGTCATTCTTAACACCTTCAGCATAACACCCAAAAAGTGTTGGACAATGTAAGCCCAGTGAACATCAACGGTGTCAAAATAACACCAGGTTTAACACCAGTGGCTTAACACCCAATTAGTGTTGCACTTTTAACACCGGCCTTTTTGCAGTGTAGGACAAAATTGTACTAGACTCACTTATAAACTTTTCTTATAGGACAAAATTGTATTAGACTGTCTTGCGAACTTTGCTTCCTAGGTCAAAATTGTACTAGACTGTATTGCGAACGTGAACGTTGCTTCCTAGGACAAAATTCTACTAGACTCTCTAGCAAACTTAGCTTCCTATAAAACTCCGCTTACTCCACTGATCAAGTGATCATAGTATAATTATACTGACAGATAAATGGGCATTTTAGCTTGAGCAAGATATGTTACTTTACTACTTCAACATCCCTTCAGAATGGCAAATTACACCAAGGGATGGGTGGGTTCATACTTGCATGTTAAGGCTTAATGGGGGAGTGCTGTGTTCATGTAATAAGTTTTACAGCAAATTCTAAGGCATGGTTCCATTTTGGTCAAAAGTATCCTGAGAAGTGGGTCCCATTTTACAAAAGTTGTGTGAAGTGAAAACAGTAAAATCAGTCATATTTAGGGAAGAAAAACACTTAGATGTGGGTCCAAAAAATTGCAAAAATTACATACATGTAGAAAGAGCAAGATCAGCCGTTTTTTTAAGTAGATAATTCCTTAAATATGGACAGGGGTTTCAGACCTTGTGCCGGAGACTCCTTGAAAATGTTTGAGTCCCCCCCCCCCCAACCACCGAAAATTACAAGTTGTGAATGAACTTGATATGTAACCATATACACGGTAAGACTAATATGACAACCCAGTACATTCACAGTAAGCTTTACACAAAGATCAACAAATGTTGACCAAAAAGCTAGCATCCTTTTGGGAGTTTTGCTAGGAAATACAGGGCTTAATTCTAACAAGACACATGCCAAATCGTCAGATTTACTTGTAAGTAACATACTTTATGTTGTTCACTTTGTTTTTCTTGGTTATTTAATCTGATTTGTGCAAGCCTGTCACCTCCCCGTTGTTTAATAGCAATTTTACGCGAAAATTGAAAGCTTAACGGACTTAGTAAAAAAAGAAAAAAGAAAGCAAGTCGTAATACTCTTAGTGACGGAATTGTCTTGTGAAATCAACAAGCTTTTGCAAAAACTAGCAAATGATGTGGGTTTAAAGGCCTTAATGCGCAGGCAGAGGGGAAGCACATTTTTGAGCTGTGGATAGAAATACGAGCTCTGTTTTGGTTATGAGAGGTTTACCTTTTCATCATGTTTTCATGATACTGTCTTTATGGATCTAAAATTGACAAGAAAAGCAAAAGTGAGAAACTCTAGCATTCACTATCATTTTACACTTGTTGAGTAAATGGCATGCCATAACCATAACATACTTTGACCCTAGTGCGCTTAATTTGTCCAAACTAAAACTTGTATATCTAGTTTTGAACTACTATTTTAAAAAGCTGAATTTAGCTGTAATTGCTTTGAATTGCACTATTAAACATTAAAGGAAAAAAACAAGAAATAAACAAAAATGAAACAAAGACTGAAAGTGAAAGAAACAACACTTTTAAGACTTTACACAACCAGTTTATCCCTGATGGGTCACCCAGTGATAAGATGGAGTAGCACAGTGGTACCTCTGTATGGTAAGGTAGAGTACCACAGAGGTACCAGTCATGATGTTCTTAGGGAATTACATCAGTGCACTCAAGGAAAGGGAAAGAGAACAGCAATGTGGATTATGATATTTTGTATAAATGTTAACATTTCTCTTGTTGGAAAGTCAAACCATTTGTCTGATAAAACAAACATAGTGTACTTTCAAACAATAGAAGGTTAAATCTAGGTTTGACATGTACAGCATGATAATTAGGAACATCCTGATCGCTACTATTAAGCCTGTCTCTTTTTCATGTTTATAAAGCCACCAACATCCTCTTTTTCCTCCTGATTCTCAGATTTTCACTTTGCAAGATCTCAAATGTTGTTCATCAAAACCAAGCAATGTTAACAAGAGACTGTAGATAGCTTGCTATAGGTATCCTTAGCATACTTGGCAATCATGTTTAGTGCTGCATTGGGAATAACACACAAGTGTAAGCCAAGACCAGGCTCTCAAGAACGGTTGAATAAGAAATACGCCACTTGACGCTACTCATGGGGGAGATTTGATACAATGCAAGTTTCAGCGTGCAAGATTATGACTCCATGCCGCGTCGGATACTACGGGTCTAGAGAGATTGGTGTGCCTTCTCAAGGACCCACTTCTGCCTGTTGGAGGCCCTTCTTTTATGACGTTACATGGTGAGCTAGCTCATTGCGACCGGACAGGGTTACCACATGGTAAAGGATATCATTTGCAAAATACTGCACACGGCATACCCACATGTAAGACACAACGGAACATTTACATATCTCAAGTCTTGAAACCCTATAGGCTGATATTAACACTCGGATACCCGTTCAACTCGATACAGCCATGCTAATTGGCTATGATAATTTGCATTTAATTGACCTTATTTAAAGTCTTGTAACTTTAAGGGTAATAAATACATGCATAACATAGTGGTATTGTTTCATTTGTAAGAGGGGTGCATTACCAGAATTCATAAACTTGAGAAGGGCTACAGGGTTTGTGCTGAAAATGAGGAAGTTTGGCAGTTTACATTGTAGAAGGAACTTTTAGTGTTATTCGAGTCATATTTTTGCCTATTTGACTTGTAGATAGTGAAGAATCTAGTAGTGTGTTGTAAATGAGTGTGAAACATGAATGGCAGGTTTTAGCTTACTTGTGCATCTTTGTAAAATTATAAATTGTGTTTGCAGGCAAAATTGACTGGTATCAGGCTTCATTAGTTGAGATTGTTTTTGAATAAGATTTCAAGTGTCTAGATTTCAAGTCTGTGAGAGACTGAACAAATTGTGTTTGTTTTTGTTTCGGCTCAATTAGAACAAACGTACTCACCAACAAACTAAGGCACACAAATCAATCAAACAACCAACCAATCAAACAACAGACAACCAAACAAACAACCAAACAACAGACAAACAAACAACCATCCACACAACCAACTAAACAAACAATTAACCAGACAACCAAAAACAAAAAACAAACAACCGTCCAACCAAATAAACATTCAACCAACCAAACAACCAACCAAACGAACAACCAAAACCAACCAATCAAACAAGTTGTAAGTACAAGACCAACTCTTGGATCATTTTCACCCTTGAGCAAGACTCTTAACCCACCTTACTTGTTCCCACCGTTGTGTCTTACATGTGGGTATGTCCTTACCACTGAGGTGGAAAATTGGTATGAACATGCATGAAAAGTAAAATAGACCTTATTTAAAAATAAAACTCTTTTAAGGACAGTAAAACCTGAAAACCGTTAAAAAAAAAAATCAAAGCAGTGTCTACTCACAGCATGTCTAGGAAAATGGTCATGTTGGTGTACATATGCATGAACAACCTGAAAAAATGACCCCTAAACACGTTTTGGCTCACTACCAAAATACATCCTAAATGAGGATGAGTAGCGAGCAACGCATCACTTCGGGGAAGCAGGTTGGCGCAGCGGTTTTAACCTTGTCTTGCACCACTGAGGTCTCGGGTTCAAATCTACATGCAGGCCCATGACTTTATGAGCATTTGGCTTCCTCATCCATACCTCTTATACCAAAAGA
>JAUMTS010117776.1:4308-16081 GCA_032273385.1 Ophiopholis aculeata | reverse complement strand
CACCAATGGTGAATCCAACCTCATTTATTTCATAAGAGACAGGGTGAGGGATTCAAATATCTTTTCATAAATGATTTCAATTTGCACCAACTATTTGATGGTCTCTACTACAGATTTTGTCTTTAATTAAAATCTCTCTCCATACCCAGTGATCATAGTTGGTGTAAATTGAACCTGTTAATTGGGATTCTATCATTATCAAAGAAAAAGCCTGAAGCTATTGAAAATCCGGGAAGGGTCACTTAAATTATTTTTTGGTACATATTTGATCATTCAAATACCCCCCAAAAGTTCAACATAAGTATTCACCTAAAGACAGCAAATATTCTAAATCTATGAGCATGACAGCCTTGGTTGCCTTTAATTGAAATGAAGAACCTCAATCTAATTATTAGGCATCATTCTGGTGCCATCTCAATTGAATTCAATTGATTTCAAAAGAGACAGGGCAAGGGATTCAAATATCTCCTCATAAATGATTTTAATGTACATCAACTAAAGTTCCCACTGCAGATTTTGTTTAAGACAGATTGATTTAAAATCACTCTCCATAACCAGAGATGCCATTCAGTATCCATAAAAAACCCTGAAACTATTGAAAACTCCTGAAAAAATGTGTGAACTTTAGTTAACGTGCTCTAAAACAAAGTGTGGAAATTAAGACTATATGATTTTTTGGCCAAAAAAATAGACATAAAGCACTGAAATTTTCACCAAATCATCCAGATTTAGCTGAAAGTACATCTCCTCATAAAACATAAACCTTGCTCCATAACCAGAGATGCCTCTCGGTATCCATGAAAACCCCTGTTACTATTGAAAACTCCTGAAAAAACATGTGAACTTTAGATAAAATGCTCATAAACAAAGTGTGGAAATTAAGACTATATGACTTTTTGGCCAAAAAAATAGGCATAAAGAACTGAAATTGTCACCAAATCAGCCAGATTTTAGCTGAAAGTACATGTCCTCCCACTCAGCTCCGGGTACAGGTTCTAATTAATGGATAGATGTGCTGTGCTAAAGCAATACTTCAATATGGATGGTAAGAAGTGAACATCAAAAGCCTATATCAATCATGGTTAAATGTGCACTGTTATCTACAGTGTGATATGTTCAAGTTCATGCAATGCATGGTTGGAAAACTGAATGTCATGTGCATATTACAGGACATTAAATATGGAAATGTTTGCGCTCCATATATCTTTGCTCATATAATGCTCCAAGTGCTTCAAGAACGAAAAAATATCTAATAAAAAGAATACAAACCTATGTATGTCTATGAGAGGAAGCTATAATTTGGAAATTTAATAAAAAGCTAACTGGTTAAAAATTTTCCAAACATGAACATTTGCTCCCACAAAACCCACAGGCCACTGAGATGACATTAATTTGGTTTTAAACTTGACATTATGATATCCAATCACATGTTTCATATCAGAAATTGATGTTGGCATGTTGTCAATAGACAGAGACATCCAGTTCGACGTTCCTTCATGTACCACAATAGATATGGACGGGTTTGCTAGAAGCTGCTAGACAACCTGTACTGCAATTAAATGTGCAGAAATGACCACTTTACAGTACACATTAGCCCTCAGGCCACAGCAATAACATAAATTTGGTTTTAAACTTGACATTATGATATCAAATAGATGTTATATATCAGAAATTGATGTTGGCATGTACCACAAGAAGACATGGACGTACCACAAGACAGGGACAGGGTTTGCTAGACAACGTGTACTATACCGGCTTGTCATGTTCTATCCATATTACATCAATTATGTATTTCTTAATCAGACAGTATGTGTCCTAAGCTAGTACAGTGTCAATGTCAATGTATCTATTAGCCATCTGTCCTGAATATAGATGCAGGACCTTCCTTCCTGATATGTCTTTTTCCAATTTTGCGTTTCTATCCAAAAATGTAAGTTCCTGATTTCCCCCTTCTGATCCTTTTCCTACTATTTTGACAACTACTATTAGCAGCAAAATTAGCTTTGCAGGTCTTCTTCTCTTTTTGATGAAATCCTATGGATGTAGGATGAAATATCAAGCAGGTCATCACTTTTTTGATGAGAGACCTGTTGAAACTTATTTTACCTGTTGAAATTTATTTAATCAGCATTTTATTGGCAGTTTCATTTCAATAGTTTGGCTAGGACCTCTATTCGCTAAATTAAAATGTCACTAATCAAGATTTTACGTATACCGCATTTTCTCTAATAAACGCTCCCCCTCAAATAAACGCCCCTACAAACTGTTCTATTGCTTTCTACTGAAGATTGTCCATTTTCCATGCATTATAACCTTTGGAAAAATGCAACGCCCCAGGGGCGTCTATTTGAGACAAAATGGTACATAATTTTGTTTATATTCAGAAATGATTTTTACAAATTGTTATACTCACAGAACGAGCTGCTTCAGGTGGTATTTCTAGATGGCGACTCAGCTGTAGAATATCACTTTCTTTAAGAGAATTCCTTCCTAATTCATCAATAATGTTTACTATTTCAGCCCTGCAATCATGAAAACATAGTAATATTTTAAAAGTTCAGTTTTAAATTACTCCAATTTTGACAAGGATTAGACTGATTCTTATATTGATCTTTAATGGTATTTGAAGTCAACTGATGTATTAATTATTCCTTAATAAGCGCCCCTCTAAAACAACAGACTTATAAAGCACCCCTCTAAAACCATCGACTAATTAAGAACCCAGACGCTAATAGGTCCACTACATTTCATACATAAGATGCACAAAAGTGCAGATTTCTGTGTCCACAGGTCAGGTTAGTTTTAAATAGTTATAAGCAAAGCCTTGACACAAAAATAACAATTTGTCTCGAACTGACACACTACTATAGGCTCCATTTGACATGCTTTTCATACAGCAACTTGCCTAACAGGGAGATATAAAGAGTGATGATATTAATAAAGCAGTTCAGATGTTTTTGTACCATTGTAATTAGTGCCATGCAGGGCAAGATTTGTTTCACCCCAGACCTCCAATCTTCTTCCCCTCTGCCCCCCATCTGCCCTGACATTTTTTCACTGGACCGGACCAAACCTTTTTGTTAAACCCCAGTACATTGAGTTATAAAGTTGCGAGAACTGAATCTGACATACTTTTTTACTGAATAGATGTGTTCTAGAATTGATTGCAAACCAATATGTGTTGTAGCTTGTTAACATCAATGATAGACAATTCAAACTTAATTAATTTTAATTCCCGGTCATCTCTTGTGTAATTCAAACACATAGTGAAGTATCATGCATTTTGTTTATAATCTATAGTGACATATTAAGAAATTGACCGAAAAAGGTGTTTCATTAAAGGGGCAGTAGACATGTTCAGCCTCATCCCCAATTTTTTTCCAAAGAAAGTGAGATTTGTTTACCATAAGATGCCTTGACATATTAAATGATCACATGCAAAATCTTATTTGCAATCTTGACTTTGTTTCAAAGAAATGGAGAGTTTCCTTTCAATTTTAAGTTTTCGTTGTCGACACCTTAAAATCCCCTTAAAAAGGACCACAAGCGGATGTGTTAAAAAATCAATGATTGTTGTCAGTTTTCAAAAGAAGAAATGATATTCTCCAAAATTATTGACTAAATATTACAAAATACATCTAGGGGCAAGCTATGATGGACTTACTGTAGCGTTGAAGTTCATTTAGTACTAAATTCAAGGATATTTAGAAATAGCCTCATCCCTACTCTATGCATTATTTGAAAATGGTCAAATTCTATTTTTAAGACAGGTTTCTGTAATGTGTTTTTCAAAAAATTACAAATATTACTTATTTCTGACATGACTAATGAGCCTTCAGTATAAATCTCAATTAAAAAACTTGTTAAAACTTGTCCAATGCCCCTTTAAGTGACGGATTACTTTGGTAATCTATTACACTTTACTTATATTACACACATCTTAACAATATTGTATGTTTAGGAGGGAAGTTTTATACATCTATTTTTATTTGACAGAGGATTTGTCAAGATTTTTATTTCATATTAGATACAATTCATGTACCTGGCATATTCCGGAAGTTCAGTTTCCCTTAAAATCATGATCACTATAATAGTTATGTGATACACCAGACAAAATTTAACTCGGTGCTCCTATATCAAAGGAGGGAATGCAGCCCCACTAACCAACCAATGGCTCTGTTGGAAAAAAACTGAACCAGGGTTTAAGGAAATTTTTGTAGAAAATTAAACCCATGTGTAGGCCAACAAAAATAAAATTTCCATAGCAAACTCTGCATGCTATTATTGTATTCATTTGTATAAATTAAGTAAAATTAGGGTTATTATTCTTTTGTACAGTAAATAGAAAATACAAACTTTTTCTGATTTCCAAAATTAGGGTCGGTCGGTTTAGGACAAACAAACATCATTTAGTTTTGACTTATCTTGGAAAAAGACCCATTTGTATGTTAAATCCCCAATATGCAACCTGAACTTGTGAACTAAGACTCACCGTATTTGTTCACTGGAACTGGCCATTTTGAATTGACTTAGAGGCACAAATTCAGGCAAATCTTCCTGCTTCTCACAGCTTGCTCTATCAAAATACATGTTATGTACAAACCAAATGTTGACGGCTAAGTTACGGCCTTGAGAATGTACATGATGGAACCACCTGAAAAGAAAAGGATTTGATTGAAGTTGATTGAATATCATTCTTATGAAAACAACAATACCGACGTGTCAGTGAACTTCATCCTGAGATCAGAATGAAAGTGATGTCACTTCCAGTCAAAAAGGCGTTTCTCGATGCATGCCCGTGTTATGATGGTGTTGTTATAGTTGAGAGAGTAATGGTGGAGATCATGCCTTTCGACTGGAAGTGACATAACATCCATTCTGATCTCGGGGTACACTTTAGCTCATTGTGTTCAACTCCAGCAAGTACATGCAAATTAGGCTCATTTATATATAGCACCATCGCAAGTTAGAGAAATATTTTATTGTGCCAACTGGGGTCCAGGCACGGAATTCATGGGGTTGGGCAAAATAGGGTTAAAGTAATGTGAGGTTTAATTCAATAGTTAAAGACCAAACTTACTTGTACGGTATGAAGAGGCAGTCTGATGGATGCATAGTTACATTATACCAAGGAACCTTCCCTAGTCCTGGATAAATAGTCAGATCAACTTTGTCTACATCAACGTTGCTGAAAGCTCCATTTGGGCTATCAATGTTTATGTGGGCTTTGTCTCTCTGTAATAAAAAATTAAAAATTATGAACAAAAAATTGAATATCCCATGAAATCTTCCCCAATCTGGGGTATTTGTTCTCTCTACTTTGTCTACATCAACGTTGCTGAAAGCACCATTTGGGTTATCGATGTTTATGTGGGCTTTGTCTCTCTGAAACAACAGATTAAGAATTATGAAAAATCATGTAAACATATAAAGGAACCTTCATAATCCTGGGTGATTTAGATCTTGTGTCAACATTTTGTTAAACTTTGTCAACATCAACATTGCTGAAAGACCCATCTGGATTATCACTCTGTTTATAATTATGCTCTGTGTCTTTCTGGCGCAATTAACACATTAAGAATTATGAAAAAGATGTGAATGTACCAAGGAACTATCCTCCTAATCCTGGATATCATATTTCACCCTTTAGTGAACATGAATTCTGTTATCACATTGGTCAAACAAGTATATAATGAATAACTTGCCTACTCTGTCATAAACGCACACCATCCCCTGAATATTTACGTATTCCGTGACACATTCACCAACCCCGTTCTTGTCAGTTCTCCAATACCAGATGTCCCACAAAACTGACAAAAATCAATGTATTACTTTTTTCACCATGAAAATAAGTAAATTGGCTATTTTGTTTGTACATGTAACTGTGAAATGTGTAAGAACTTTAGATCAAAAAATTTGGTCTAACCAAAGTGAAGTTACATTTTCACACCAACAGTTTTATGTTATAGTCAACCATAGTTACATAATTGTTATATTGTTTCCCCTCTCCCCACTACAGATATAAAGCTCAAGAATAGATAAAGATACCTGGTGGGGTTTATATAGCAACAACAGTCAATTGAACTTTCATAGTAGTTATAGGTAGATTGGCTTATGAATCAGTAGTCAGTAGTTTGAATCCTTCTCCAGTCTGTAGAATACACAACTTCCATTTTCACCACCCGTAAGCCATTAATAATTTGAAGTCGCACAATATTCAAACGGAAATGATACTGATGTTTCTATTGTAACTTGTAGAAACATTTAACAGTCTTGCTGAAAAATCTGATCATATTCTGGTTTATGATGATGCTATAAACTGTGTGTATTGGGCATGGGGGCACTTTCTAATTCCAAGTAACGCTATCGAGACTGTCCTGCGACGAAGATTGTGGTTGTGGATTTCATGACACGGTTCTTAATGGCAGTTATGAACCATACTAGCTAGCTTATATGATATTGTTACCAGGAAGAAACAATTACAGCACACAGTACTGATTATGAAATTTAACTTATGTGCTTGCACTGGTGCTGGAAAGGATTATAACACAACTTGTGATCAACTATTTTACTATTTTTTACTCAAATTTGAGCAGTAACTATGGCAACAGCAGCATGTGATCCAGATCACTCTACTATGGTGATGGAAGAAGGTTTGACATGTTATATTTGCTACAATTTTCTTAGAGAACCTAAAGATTTGGACTGTCCCCATGTGTACTGTCTCCAGTGTCTTCAGGAGTGGACTAAAAAGAAACCTACCATAGAGTGCCCAGAATGCCGCCATATCACAGTAGTTCCACAAGGTGGGTTGGTCAGTTTGAAAACAAATTTTAGACTGAGGAGTATGGTAAGAGACTACTTTAAGTTTGGGGACAAGAGAAAGTGTGTTCCAATGTGTCCTAATCATGATGGAGAGCGTCAACATTTCTTCTGTGTCACATGTGGTATTATGGTTTGCCACAACTGCCTTGTGTTAGAACATCCTCGACCTCAGCATGATATTAAAGAGCTCAAGGTCATAGCTCAAACACAGAGGGCAGAAATGAATGCAAAAATGGATCTTAATAAACAGGCAATGGAGAGAGTACACAAACAAAAGCAAGAGTTTCAAAATATGGAAGGAAAGTTGAAAGCCCTCAGAGAAAAAGCAAGAAGCAGAATCAAAAAGCGAGTACAGGAGATTGTAGCTAAAGTTGAGGCTAAAGGAGATGAGATGATGTCACTTATTGAAAGAAATTACCAGCAGAATTTGACATCTTTACAAGCAGAACAGAAGCTCAGAGACAACAGACTTAGTCAGTTGCAAAATGTTTACTCAAGAGCACAAAATGTAGTTGACGCTAGGTCAGAGCACCAATTCCTACAACAGCAACAATCACTTGTTGATCAAATGAACCAGCTGCATCTGACATGTCAAAGTGAAACGCTCTCTCTAGATCTGGATTCTCTTCGATTCAAACCAGGATCTGGTCTTCAGGATATACCTTGGTTTGGTCATGTTAATGCATATAGCAAAGGGACATGCAAATTGCCTGAACAGGGTCTTCAGGAAATGACCTTGCTGGGTCATGCTGGTACACATGACAAAAGCACATGTAAACTGAAATTGCTCTTTGAATTTGGAACGTTCGACATGGCTACAGGAGTTGCTGCTACAAGAGCTGGCCAACTTGCAGTTGTTGACTTCATGAAAGAAGTCAGTATCTATGATAAAGACCATGTTGGATACAAATGTCAGCACTCTCTTGGCTCCTCAAGAGCCAATAGAAATGTCACCATGCCATATGATGTAGCTACAACATCAGACAGTAAATTCCTTGTTTCTGATGAGGGTGAGGTGAAGGTAATCTCACCAGCAGGTGGATATGAAAGGTCTTGGTCTAGATCTCTTGATGCTTATTTAATCACTACAACTCATATTGATATGGTTGTGATTGGACACAAGGGGAAAGGAATCATCACAGTGCATCAGTCTAATGGAGAATTGATCAGGACACATCAAGTTATCTGTGCAGATGTTGCAAACATAGCCAGTAATGGGAAGCAGATTGCATTCACTACAGGCAGTGAAGGCAAAGTATGTGTGATAGACTTTATGACAGGTCAGACACTGTGGACAGTGGACATGGTGATGCCACTTGGTATTTGTTATGAGCCAATATCAGACACACTACTGGTAGCAGGAGGTTCAAAGACTGATGGAAAATGTATAGAGCAGTACTGCAGCAGGACTGGACGTCTGATATCGCATCTAGCAAGTGACCTGTATGACCCATATGGAATGAATGTTACACATGACAACAAGCTGGTGGTGGCTCATAAGAAGACGGTGAAAGTGTATCAGATTGATTATGATTAACAATAATACAAACATTATAACTTATAAGCATAAAAATGATAGCTTCAACATTAATTTGTATACTCATATTTCTTCAACAGCTGTAAAATACAGATTGGCCAATTACAATGACTGTTTCACTTGACAACCAGCTGGTGGTGGTAAATGAGAAAGCAGTGGTGTTGTATCAGATTGGTTATGATTACATTTAGTATTAACATTTCAAGCCTTGTACATATTTATTCATTTTGCTTTAATTGTTAGTCAAAATCATATGGAAAATACAATTTGATCACGTTCAATTTTTGTTTGTTTGTTCTATCATTTTCTACAAATAATTTGGTTGATTTCTGCTGCAACAATGAAGCAGCAAATAGAATCTAAAATAGAAGTAAATATGTGGTGTTTATAGAGATTTACATGAAACTACAGGTTGACCAGAAAACTTTGAACCCTAAATTCCCTAAATTGATTTTTTTTTTACCATGAAAATAACAAAATATGTCATAATCTTTTCAACAGCTATGTGTACCATACATGTAACTTTCTTAAAAAGTTTAGATCATGAAAATAGGCCACACAAAACTAAAAATATGTTTAATTTTGAAAGTAGTGGTATTTTGTAGTGTTGGTATAGTGCAAAAAATTACTTAAGGTTAGTGTAAACCCATTATTTATGGCAACGTTTTACAGCTATAACTCTGCAACCGCTGATCTAAACAAAACAAAAGTATAAATTTTTAGAATGGCAGTGACAAGCCAAACACATAGATGACGTCAGATTTTGGCGGAAAACTGCGGTTGCAGAGAAAATCATCAGAAACCATGTTTTTGCCCATAAACATAAAAAACATTTAATAACAAAATCAGCACACCAACAGCAGCACTTACAACACGGCGGTATGAAGAACTACCTATGCAATCGTTTCTAATACAATTTCCATCTTTCCTGTTATAACTGCATACCCGGGGAATAAATTGTGGTAATCATTTATTCATAACGGCACCTACTTGATGATATGCAGAGCCATTGAAACAAGTTAATTCTCTATCATGTAAATAATAAAACACCTTGCTTTTTTGGTTGTTAGGTAATAAGGCTTATTATTGAAACAGACGTAATTAGCTTTAGCAGCGACCATGGTTATGAACTATTCCAAAAGCTTATTTCATGCCTGTTTTATGTTTGTTTGTGTTCTAGCCGTAATCACACTGAAAGTCTAAAGCCTTTATATGTACGACTTGTCGTTGCTAGACAATATAACAATCTGTTCTGGTATAGTAGATATAGTAACATAAGTGTGTAGTCAGAAAGTTCTTTCAACTCTGTAGACACGTACAATGTATACCAAGGTCACGCTTTATTCTGTATAAGCCAATAGGAAGCAGACTATAATTACAAGAGAATATCCCATTTCATACCGGTTCAAAAGATCATTTCAAGGCATACGCAGACTGATTAGAACTATTGAAAATGTATTGCCTTTAATAATTCATCAGTGTTTATTTCGTATTGGAAAATACTGCGCAATGATGACAATAAAATCACTAAGGTAATTGATAAACATGATTTTAAACATAAATT
The DNA here is from genome assembly GCA_032273385.1 of Ophiopholis aculeata. Lineage (NCBI taxonomy): Eukaryota > Metazoa > Echinodermata > Ophiuroidea > Amphilepidida > Ophiactidae > Ophiopholis > Ophiopholis aculeata. Next base: position 6,155 of record JAUMTS010117776.1, on the reverse strand, counting down.
TAGTAAGTTATTTAAATTGTTTTATCAATAAGTACAACTATTGTGTATCGTTATTCAGCTGCTAAATTATATTAAACAACCATACATTGGAATTTTTATGATTTTATAATGTTTTTTAAGTTTAAACAATGATATTACGAGTAGGAAATGTGAAGTATTAATACTTAAAAATCCAAGCATTTGAAAGAAAACTAAACAACGTTTGAGTGCGTTTTAACACGGATCTTACTAAACCTTTCAATTTCAATATCATCAAGTAGCCTTTGTACGCTCCAGGGTCACTTAGTTTCCGTTTGATGAATAATTTTTCTTGAGAATGATAACATTATGTCAATGAACTCCTTATTTGTGAAATGAGGGATTCTTTTGCATCTTGATATCACTGCATTTAGCTTTTCCCAAAGGTAATGTATTGTTATTCGCTAAGAGTAGTAATGGCTTGCACTATAAAAGCTTTTTGTTTGTTTGATGTTTAGGAGCATAAATGTAGACACGTGATCTGTCCTTATACGGCATAAGAATTATTGTAGGAGTGCATTTCTTTAGTTGGGTGATTTTGCGCTATCAACGGATGCACTTCAGAGACAATTACTTGAAAAACAGTTTCCGTTTTTAAAATTGGAATCACGCAAAATTACAAATGCGAATTTCTGCTTATTAGCAGAAAGCAAAAAATCACCAATAAAACAATTGTTTAACTGTTTCAAGACTTTTGCTAACAGATAAAAAAGATCTGTAATTATACAAAGGCGAAATAGGTCTGTGGAAAAGTAATACTCATATGGATTTCGATTTAAACTAATAGCTTTGATTATAGGTAGATTCGTTTCGCCTCGCTGTGTTATTTAAAGCTATACAATTATTAATGTTAACGGCGTAGGGGCAAACATGCTATTTAAAAATAAATTTACGCAAATATCCTCGAATTTGTTAATTATTACCAAGAAAGTTAACTTCTACATAGAGTTGTTACAAAGTGAGACGCTACCACCCGAGCCACTTTGGCTACCACCCTTAAAATGGCCATTTGAAATTAACACACATTGAATGCTATAAAACAAACACACAAACGTACTGCTTAATGTTTTTCTTTAGCTCTAAGTGAACATCTGTCTAGTTACGGTAACTACGATACCCAAACTGTTTCTTACAAAAAAATGTTGTCATCAATGTTAGTATAATTCAAAAATGAAAATATGTTGATTAATGATTCTTCAAATTGAATTAAAAAACACAAGGTTGTCATGTGAATGCTTGAACATTTATAGATTTCTCTACTCAATTGTTTGTTGCATCATTAATGAACGCTATTATAGGTACACAATAAATGTTTTAAGAATGATCGTTTCAACATGTTTCTCTTTCTCATATTATTTTATTACAACACTGCAGACAAATAATGTATTAGAATGCTTTCCAGAGGTATTATTTTGTATTTCGCTTACAGCGGCAACGTTATAAACCTTGATATATTTTGATAAAAAGGAGCAATAAAACAGACACGTTGACGTAGGCACGTAAGCTTACATATTACGGCATTATAGTGTTTTTGCTTGCAAATAACTACGCAAATGTCTTAAATCGTCTCCTTCTGAGGGGAAAATACAGGATTTTGATAATTTATTTCCATGATTGCTTTTTGATATAACCAAACTTAACGCATTAGATTTTACTGGTTTTATATTTACTTTCTAAAGTATAAATCTAGCGTTAATTATTGTTAAAATTGTCAAAACTATCTACAAACACATTTTTTTGTGTCGTAGTTTGTCATTAACTTTGTTTTCCCTTTGTGGATTTTCAAGCCAATCTTCAAGCTTCTTTGTTTAATTCATTCAGTGAACCTC
>JAUMTS010117665.1:0-10169 GCA_032273385.1 Ophiopholis aculeata | reverse complement strand
CCCCCGGCAAAATATATACTGATATACTGGTGCCAATGTTCTCGTGAAATATTGAGTGTGCTTGAAATTCCCTTGGGCAAGGAACTTCGCTGCTAAGTAGTCTCGTGGAAACCCATACGAAACTCGAGGATGCTGATCCTGGGTGTGATGATGTGATTAAAATTGTGGATTGATATTAGGGAAAGCTCTCCTTGTGATAGTAGCAGTCCCTGTTGAAGGTTTATGCAGATCTTCTCTGGTTTATGGTATGGCATACATGCATTATGGGCCACAGTTATCAGCGACCATTTGTAAAGTGTGCTGAGGCTGCGTGGATTACAAATCAGGAAGGCGTAGTGCACTATAAATCACCTGCATGTGTTTATTTATTCATTTAAAACAAAATGTCAAAGGGCAAGAGAAAAATATGATTACAATTGGGTACCATGAGGGAGAAGCCTATAAACTCAAAGAGCTTTTTAGTTTTAGGATGGCTCCATCCCATTACCAGTATGATAATAAAATGTGATTTGTTAACCAACGTCGACAATTAAATCAGGACAATTACAGCACAATACACACACATATAGGGACGAGACAAAACAATTAGGTCAGGGAAGCAGAAATGATGTAAACTGTCACAGGGAAAAAAGGATCGATGGATGATTACAAATGCTAGTAGGTGTAAGGTACATGTATAGAGTGGAAGATTATGAATGACTCGGAGATCTATTTATAGAACATCAGTGGCGTAACAGATCTTTTTGTCAGAGTGAGGCCAAAAAAAAAGTTGTTTGATTGTCCTCTTCCGACCGACCCTAAAAAGCCACCTGACTGAAAAAGGTTTTTATTTTTTTAATTTTTTTTTATTAAGTCATAAAATCATAGATTTTTTTCATAAATATGGGTTGATTTCTTCTTAAAATGCAAAAATGTTTGTCAAAGTCATAACATATTAGGCTAAAAAAAAACAAGTTTGTTTCCGGTAGGTGGCCAGAAAACCTAAATGCGAAATGCGGTTTTTTATTTTTAATTTTTTTTTAATTTTTGCGAGGTGCTAAGGTAAATTTTCAAGTAAACATCCACATAATTATACAGATGGTTGATGAATTTGTACCTTCTAATGTCCCATTTCCAATGCAGTTACTCTTGCAAAGCATATATTTGTTAAATATTTGTGCTTTTTTGTAAAATGTGCATAATAAATTAAATCAATACGTTGTCGATTTTTTATGGATTTTTTTTTTTTTTTCAATATGCGAAGAAAAAATGAAATGCGGCGATTTTTAAGGCAAAACGAAATAAAAATTATATATAAACTGAAAAGTGTCAATACACCGGATTTTATAGTTGATGTATTTTCGGGACTTGACATAACATGTGTTCAAGCAGGGAACTAAAGTATGTCCAGGTAGCAGAACAGCCAGGTGGGCTGAAAGTATGGGCTGAAAGTAAAAAAAAAAGATCGTGCAATTGCAGAATATAGTCCGCATTCGCAGTCTTGTTTATTGACTTAGGGTTAGGGTTTAGGTTAGGGGGTAGGGCAGTCTTGTAAGAAGACTAAGAGGTGCGGACTACATTCCGCAATTGCCCAAGATATCCCGACCCACCCTCTGAAAAATGATTAGTGGACAATCAAAAAATTTTTTTTTTTTGGCCTGAGGGGGCAAATTCTTTTTTTTTTCCTTTAAATTTTCCTGTTTCTCCCCCATTTTTGCCCATTTTTTTCTCATTTTTTTCCTGATTTCCCCCCCGCCTCGTTTGTTACGCCAATGTAAAACATGTAGGCCCAAGGCCTCATGAAAATAAATGATGATAATGATTGTACTGATATTGATGAATGCTGGGAAGACTATATTGTCTTACGGGATTACTTCAATTAAAGGTGTTAGTTAGGATTGATTTATTAATCTGTTTATTCACTTATTTTCTCCTTGAGTAAGATAAGATAAGAAAATGATGTAATCATTGTTGTCTTGTTTGTGTTTTCCAGATGATATTGATGAGTGGTCAGAAATGGGCTTGCAAATGAGACTGGCATACCAAATGTCTTTACCCAATGGGAAAGGAAGAAACACCTTATACTACATACTTTATTTGTGTATGAAAGTTGTCAAACTTGACCTGATCGTTCCACCTGCAGCTAAGAAGATATGTGCTGAAAATATGGGAGGAAGTGCATGCTCTGATCCAAGTACTTTGCGCTACATGGATATTATGGATGATGATATCATAGTGGGCGAAGTGGAGAACACATTGAAATGCTTGCGCGACCATTTTGAAAACGCAAATGCAGGGCGTATGGGTAGCAGGCAAACTAATCCTGATGTTACCGTCTACTATTGTGCTAATTCGACAAAGCCAATGCTCAAATATCTTTTTGTTGGGGAGGTGAAGTCGATTGCAGAGACCTCAAAATCAACATCATGTCCAATGAAGACCTGGATTCAGGCGTTGGCTGGACTAAGGATGCTGGATGTGACATATGGGATCTTGTTTGAAACCGATAAAATCATGTTATATCAACTTAGCAAAAAGCAGGCAAGAGCTACAATGTACAAAAACAAAATCAGTAAGTTGTCCACCAATGTATGTTCCTGGTTTGTCAAGGGAGCTTATGACAGTAGTAAGGCTGATATGTTTGATGTTGAGGAATTACTGGACTTCATGAAAACGGTCATTTGTATTGTCGCAAACTACGATTTTAAAAAGTTGGAGGGTTATTAACTTTGGACTCAAGGTTACCCAAATCTATATACTTTGTTTGTTGGAATTCATGAAACTTAGACACAATGTCCCTTGGGTAGATGCAAACATGTGACCTGTATGTGTGGGTCAATGACTTCCGTATCAATATTGACCACCAGAAGTATTTGGCATATACTCCCAAGACCCGGGGGGGGTGTTGTATTTAAAGGTGGATATAATGCTTGAACATGGGTATGAAATGCATCCTAAAAATATTTCCATGAGCTAAAAAAATACCCTAAACAAGTATTTTAAGAGTTTTTTTGCCCATATTTTTGTCCATTGTGTTGTTGATATATTTGCTCATGCAAGTTTTATCCTTTCCCTAAACACGTGTCACAATTTTAAGGCTCAAAAAACACACCCTTTTGTCCACATTTTGCTGTTTTAGACACCCTAAACAATGTACGTGCAAACATCGTCTGTTGGGAAAAAATACCTGTTTGATGCGTTTTCTTGTTCATGTATCATATCCACCATTGAATACAAGTGCCCCGGGCCCCAAGATGAACCTTGACACCGCTTTTGTATAATGTGACATGTGTACTCCCCCACCCAAGGTTTCATGAAAATCAACAATGTATAGTGTGGAGCATGAAACTTTCGCAAATAGTAACAGTAATTTACAAGGCATTTAGTTATGTCATCGATGTTTGTCAATATACTAAGTGAATCAAAAAAAATTGTGCAAAGATTGCAGATGACCTTGACCTTGATAAAAGCACTGAATCATAGATTGTTGTTGTTTTAAAAAAGCAAATCTAATATAATTCCAATGTTGAAAAAATGAAAGTAATTGACTGAAAAATAAGCTAGATATGACTAATTTTGTAAGCACGCCTCTTTTTTCTCCATTCCAATGGGAGTTACACAGGATGATTGCGACTGAACTCTCTCTTCATTACTTTCATAATGCTATATATACCCCATGTATCATACATAAACATAATATCTTGTTTAGCTGTATAAATCCCATTGGAATGGAAGAAAAAGAGGTGTGCTTACAAAATTTGTCATATCTGGATTGTTTTTCAGTTGATTTCTTTTATTTTTTCAACATTGGAAGTTTATTAGATTTACTTTATCAAAACAACAACAAATCTATGGTTCAGTGATTTTATCAAGGTCAAAGTCATCTGCAATCCTTGCACAATTTTTTTTGATTCACATAGTATATGACCTTGATGCCACTTTTGTTGATGTCGCCGTGCTCTCTACCCTAAGATTTCATGAAAATCCAACAAAAAATAGTGTGGAACATGAAACTTTCACAAAAACTTGACAACAAAATTGCAAAAAGTTTAAAAACTTTCATTTGGCGCACATTTGAAATTAATAAAAGCATAACATGCGCTTGTTTAGTCATGTCCATACAGGGTGTCTCAATAAAAATGCAACATTAGAGTTCACTGGTCTTGTGCAAAAACCAAATCATATGTTGAAACTACGTTATCTAAGTATAACCTTTCTTCTTTATCTGACAACAGTTTGAGCAAAATCCATCAAACCGTTTCAAAGAAAACTTAAGTTGATTACACCTCGGTCTTTTTCAGCCATTCCAATGGGATTTACCACAGTTAGCAGTATAATGCCATTCCAATGGGATTTACCACAGTTAGCAGTATAATGTCCAAATTCAATTTATTGATACCTATATCGATCCCGATTATCGATCACCTTCAATAGAGAAAGCTATTTTGTTGTTTTACTATTACCGGTAGTACAAATTAAAGATGAAAACATTTCCCCAAATTACTCTAAAAAAAAGTTGAGGACCCAAGATTAAGTTCCTTTAAATGAGTAAGTTCCTTCAAAGGAAAAAACAGTCAATTGGACAGTCACACTCAAAAACTGAATCAAAATCATAGTTAATGTAATAAAGTGGTTAGGATCTGTTTATAACACATAAAAAGCATGTCAAAACTATTAATGGATTATATAATTTCTTTTATTTGTGATTGTTAGAATGTTTACTATGGATTGATGAATTGCCTTGACCATGATACATGAAAATGTTACCTCTGCAGTACACTGGGACAAGTTGGGTTGGCATAGTGCACTTGAAATTGCTGTGATTCAATTTATAAGAAATTCCCCGCCAATCAAGACATTTTGAACAACAGCCAAACATTAAATACTCTTAATTCCTAAATACGCTGCGCTCAAACGGAATTAAAATATTTCCAAACGCGCTTGCGCTACTCTGAAAGAAAACATTATAGATACACACTTAAATCAGCTATAACAGGGGAGATGTTTTACCGTAGCAGCTCAGCGTCACTGGTGTGGTGATCGATTATGTGTACCCATCGAGATACAATTAGATCTCGATGATGTACCTATTATGGGCCTATATTACAGATTAGGCGCCCAGTAAGGTCATGACCACTAGTCCACCACTAAACTAAAGCCTAAAGCCATGACAACAATTAGAAGATAACAAAATAGTAGCTTGAGACTTACCGACAACTAAAAAATCAAATAAACGAACTAGAAGGATACGACCTCCACCGTACTCCGACTACCAGTAGTACTACTACATGTACTACTAGTTTGTGCTATACTATAGCATGTAATTGGCTATACTTAACCATATTAGGTCCATGACTTAACAAACTGTGTAAAATCAGGGACACTTTCAAAGTGTCCGTGGTAAAATATACGCGTGAAACTAAGCTGACGAAAAACCTCGAATGATTTCTTATAATCACTCACTTATCACATCCCATCCCTGGATGAACACACATTACATGCTTCGTTAATCTCTTTCAATACGTCCTTCAGCTTCATTAGGAAATTCATTTCTTTAGTTATAGTTATTTAACTTTGAATATGCATGATCTTGTTTGTGCTTCATTATATTTGAACCAAACTTATTTGTGAAAAACAATCAATATGCCATGATAAAATCAATGAACTTTTTTGAAAGTAGTGCCATTTTATCTTTAATGCTTTTTGGAGGCTTCAAAATGGTATATTGCAAGAAAACCAGTTTCATAACCGTTCATTTTAGTGTTTCTTTGGTTGCAATACACGAATCATTTAACTTGGATGTAGACTCAATTTAACTTGGTGCGTACATTCGAATTGTGACTCTGTTTCCCCTGAAATTCAAGTAATCGTCAAATAACATTTGTCTTGTATCTCTTCCTGAGATGTTGAATTTTATTTTCTAACTAGAGCGGTTCTCAGCTTTCGCGGTTTGTAAATTTAACGATCTTTATTGGGCGAGAATATAATCAATGAAAAATATCAACCAATATCATGTGGGTATGACTGTGAATCAATAACATATATATGTTAGTTTGAATTTTTAATCCATTTCAAAACCAAAAAGATTCGTAATGTAAGTAATACGACCTACATGTGTTTTTTATCGATGTAGTGAAATGATATAATCCATTATATATTAACATTTAGCTAAACTCACGTAAGAACGAAATTAAAAACAACCTGTTATTTTTGTATGCGATATCTGAAAAGTAATGGTGAAAACACTTTTCAGATATCGCATACGAAAATTGTTTGCAGATATATGCTGCGACTAACTAGACTGGTCTATCCATTGCTGTCGCCTGTCCTAAATTTGTTATCATAATTCAATTAGTATAACACAATTGACACAGTTCATACTGCATTGGCAATCAACGTCAACTCCCTTTTCATTATGAAATAATGTCATACTAATTTTATTATGCAATATATAAACAATGGAGAAATTAAAATGTTAAGTTTGCAAATTGTGAACAACGATTCATGTCATCAGTAATTTGATTTAGTTTCCATTGATGAAATAAATACAAGCGTGTAGAAGGTAAATATTTCTTACAAGCATTTTGACTTCGAATCAAATTGTTGTTAGATAAAGATGTTCGTTGTCACAACGTACGTTGAAATTAAAAGAAGTGATTGGTTTGTATCTAAATACGAAGTCTTCAGATCGTGGTCAATTTATCATGGCATTTTGATATTTCAACAGTGCCCTTCATTTAGAAAAACATCGGCTTTAATATACATTATTGCAGACATTTAGGAAATTTAAGAATATGTTTACAAGTAAGTATCTTCACTCCTCCCCTGATTAAACCTTCCATCCACTTCTATCACCGTTGAAAATACCTCCATTGTTTTATTTTTCTCAGACATTTGGTATAATTCTCGAGACTAAAGGACATTTAAGAATATGTTCACAAGTAAGTATCTTCATTCCTCCCCTGATTAAACCTTCCATCCACTTCTGTCACCGTTGAAAATACTTCCATTGTTTTATTTTCCTCACGACCACATATTTTAGATAAACCTTTCCACTCAAATGCTTCTCGATATGCCTGTCTGTAGCGGGCATTCATCGTCGTAAAAATGAACGGATTTGCTGCGGAGTTCGTGTACGTTGCAAGTCGACCAACCCATACAAATACCCGACTTCCATTACCTTCGATGTAATTTTCACCCGTTATCGTCGATACAAGTTCGATGCTTTGATTTAAGTTGAATGGCAGATGACACAGGAAAAATACCATTCCATTGACGATCAACATCCAGGCAACCTGGTTTCTGGCTTGTCTGTTTTGGTCAACAATTTTAGCCTGGTTCGAAGCAAGACGATTGCTGAGGCTTCGTATGATGCGCCAGTACAGTATCGTGTTGATAACAAAAGCTACTGGAAATGCTATTAACTGAATAGCAGCTATGTTTTCTAATGTATCATCCAGTGGTCCGCAATACTCAAATGTGTTTGGTAATTCTTGGACGCTATCAATTGCTCTCTTTCGCGTATTCCGTAGAAATTCTAATTTATCAGGCTAAAGAATGCAAACACTTTGTAATTTTGAAAAATTCAATGTAACACAAGCAGCAAGAATAACGGATATAACGAAGGTAATACCAACAAGTCGTGAAGTGTGCTTTCTACCCCTAAATTGTCTGTGTTTAACGGTTGAACACAGAGCAAAATATTTCTCTACTGATACTAATGTTATAAGTCCCATAGATGCAAAATATGTAATGTATACAGTCATTGCGTAGAAGACACAGCCCAAAGAAGATTCGAACACACTATCTCCTGAAACGGGTGAAGCCACAAAAGCGGTCATTTTTTCCAAGATAGTTACCGATAGGAAACAAATATCAGACGCAGCCATAAGTGCTAAGTAAAAGTTAGTAGTAGTCCGCATGTAAGAAAGTCGAAATATGACAAAAAGAAACGCTAGATTAGCCAAGACGCCAATTCCGAAAACACATGGCATAGCAATAGTACCAATCATAATGTTCTCCGCTGTTGAATATAATGCATTTTTAGCCGTAGCATTATCTGCCAAATTCCAAGTCGTTTCTAAAGCACATACAAATGTACTTGCATTTTCCATCATCATATCTGTCGTCTTGTCCATTTGAGAGAATTGCAGGTTATTTGTTCAAAAAATAAATCAAACACTTTCGCTTTTTTTAGTAAACGTCTCATATGTCATTCCATGTCACGACTGTCAACGGTCTGCAAGTGACTCGATAAGTGCGATTTTTCCACAGCCCGCAAAACCTCGCATAATGTATAATTACTCGACTGTTCTAGTTATTCTGTTCGCAATATAAATTACGAGGTTATGTTTGATTATAACATCACGAGCAAAAAGTGCAATAATTGACTTTGATATTTAGATAGTGAGCAAAGTGTTTCCGCTATAGTTATGAAATCAAATAATCACAACACTGATTTAATTGGATTTGATAAAACAATTTGTCCTGAACAAATCGATCAATAGCAATTCTTTGATTAACTCTATATCTGTAACTTGGTTAATAACAGAATGAAAAACATTTTTAGATGCAAACCCGGATATGGTTGCCCTAGTTTTATGACATATGTCACTTTTAAAGTTGCTGCGGACATTTCAAATCATATTTTGATGTCTCCCTGTTAGACTGTTAATATTTTTCAATAATATCAGTGAAAAGAGGGGATCAATATATTCCAAGGTGGTATCAAACATAACTAGCAGCCACTTGGCCTAGATGTCGGGTGCTTAGCTAGCTACAGGTTTTATAGAAGAGGTTGGACGCCGCGCCAGTAGGGTTGAATAGGCTTGTTAAGAGGTTAAGGTTATTTAGGGGAATAGGTTAAGATTCACCAAAAGAAATGTATATGGGTCCAGCAAATATGAAACAAGCAAGAAATTAGCTTAATTTCGCATCTGAATGTCAAATATTGACTAATCAACTAACATTCTAAAACAGGAGTAAATCCCTATCGATAGAAACACCCAATCTATGGCGACAAAGTGATAATACTCAACAATAACCAAGCGACCTTAAGACGCGATCTATTTCTTCCTAAATTCAAGATTCAATTTTATTGTAAAATAACAAAATGCGTATTTTTTGCAATATTTAAAACATCAAAATTTACATCAAAATATAAAGCAATACATGAGAATACCCGATTAATTTACAATAATAAAAATACATTATTACAAACATTCTAAATTACAATAATAAAAAAACCATTAAACATTCCTTTGTCCATAACACTATAAAACAACATAGCACTTCAGACCTCCCCCACACCGTTACACTTCGGACCCCCTATTGTTTTCAGGCCTACTGCACTTTAGACCCCTACCCCATTAAACTTCAGACCCCCTGCACATATCCCACCCCATTGCACTTAAAACCAATCTACCCTACCCCAACCCCGTTGCAGATCAAACCCCACTCCAAAGCACTTCAGCCCTCCCCGTTACATTTAAAACCTCCACCCGATGTAATTCAGACCTGCCCCCATGCACCTAAGACCACAAAGAAGTAGACTAGCGCGGCTTTCAAAGTAGTACACATTTTCTTTCCATTTTAATCCATACACGAAATGAAAAATATAATCACTTTAACGTCACAGACAGGCTCCCTGTAGTTTCATTTTTTAAAACCTTTATCCAGAGGTTGATAGGGTCGTAATTATTTACTCATAATGAAAAATGTACTAATCATTTTTTTAATAACTTTTGTCATGGCAGCTATTACTAGCAGTAAATTATATAAAATCAATTTTGGTCAATCCTTGACCTTATCCCTTTAACATCAGGGTAACACTTGCCACATGAATGTCCAGTTTGTAAGAATAATATTGATAAAAACAACACTTTTTGCGTTCATTTGTCTAGTACACAATTTGTTTACATATGATTAATTAATTTTAACTCCTTTCACAAGGTCTGCTGGACCGTGTAATTATATCCCCAACTCTTGATAAACTTCTTTGCCTTGTCTATTTAGAAGTTACAAAAGATTTGATCGCTGAATTTGTACAATTTACGCTTCGTAATATGAAACTATAATAATTATCGATTTTACAAATATTTGTATTTGACAAATTCAGACAAAAGATGTTGACATTGTTCGCGCCAGTTAAATTTCACATGAAGTTAAAATAAAATGGGCTCCTCCATTTG
>JAUMTS010117554.1:0-10170 GCA_032273385.1 Ophiopholis aculeata | reverse complement strand
GCATAAGGCGCGAAGATACTGCGTTCATCAACGCGCAGCCTTACTCCGTACTTCTAGGTGGACAAACTATAGGTAAAAATTGTTATAAACACAGAGTAATTTTTCTCATGTCCGCACAGCACGACGTCGTTCGACATAATCAATAGGTTGATCAGGGGTGATTAAGTAATTGAATCCTAAAATTTCTTTTGCAGGGAAAAGATAACTAAATATTCTTGTGAAACAAAAAACAAATTATTTTCAAAACATACTGGAAGTATTTATATATTTTTTTCAAAGTCTGGTTTACTTTATTTTGAATTACCCTGTAATAGCAGTTTATCAACATGTCGAACAGTAGTAGTTCATCAATAGGTCAATCAGTGGTAGTTTGTCAGTAAGTTGATCAGGAGTAGTTTATCAAAAGGTTGATCAGGAGGAGTTTAACAATTGATTGATCAGGGGTAGTTTAGCAATAGATTGATCAGCGGTAGTTTATCAATAGGTTGATCAGGTGTTACGTAGTTCATCATTATATTGATCAGAATTTTTCCCAACAGATTCATCAGATCACATTTTTTTAGATTAGGTTATTTAAGGATTATTAAACAAAAAATTGATTAAAGTAGTTGGTCAATTTGGTGTGAAGCAATTGGCTAAGTAGAGGTTGTGTGACAGTTAGTTGATTTTGTGTAAATCATCAATGAATTAATCAGGATAATCTGATAGAAGTTAGGTCGGAAGTAATCAATATGATAGTGTGTTTGATGAAATAGGTGTTAAACTTAACACAACTATAATTGTATTGTGGTGAGTTACATTAGGTAAGAATTCAACTCACATGAAGAATTTTGAATTAAACTTGGTTGAAACTCCTTTTTCATTTCTTGTCTGTAGTGTTAATGAGTTGCATAGTGTGTTTATTATGTATGTCTCATATACTGTCTGGCGCCACTTGGTTGCAAAAGGAAATTCATTGGAAATCAAATGTGTTACTGTAATTATTATGATGTCAGATACAGTTTCATTGACTTGTCATTTTGTAACAATGTCAACATTCAGGAACAGTTTGCAAGGAGTAATTTGAGGATGTGCCGTATAAGTGTTGAACATGATGTGGTGAAAATTCAGGAGAAACTGACTGGATTTTCTTCTCAGTTTTTCTCTTCTAAAGGAAGTAAGAAGTGTTGACAACCATTTAATTGTGGGTTAGAAAGTGGATTGTATTCAGTACTTTGTATTACTTTTTTTGCTTTTTAAAAAGAAAAAGCACTTAAATGCAAAGCACTAATTTCCACCACCATTATTGATTCAATGCTATTAATGTTATTTGTAGCCAAATTTGCCTGTAAGCTAGAGTACAATTGGGTGCATGAGAATGTCCTAGTTTTAATATTTTCTGTGTGAGGAACAGCTTGGCCATCTTCCCTCTATTTTGTTGCCAAATTGGCTTAAAGAGTTTGGAAAATGTTAGATGCTGAAAATATTATTTAATACTGCTTGATAACATTCAAATATAATTCACTTTGAATAGATTAATTGTGAAAAGATAATGAAAAAATATCTGAAATTGGCAATCAGGCTTTCTGTTCTTTCTCTTACATTTCAGATAAAAGAAGGAAAAAATTGTCTTTGTCCAAGAAGTGGACCTGGGACCTCCAGCATATGATGTATTTCAATATATATGTAGGCCTTAAGTTCAATTCTCTTATTTTCTAGCTCTTCCAGGGATTAGGTAAAACAGAATGTAGACAAATATAATAATATTATAGAGCAATAAACTTAGTAAGGTACTAAACTGATTTGGTTGTTGAATGCTCACAGGAGCTCAGGGAGGTGAACAGCAGAAATCCCAAATAGCCTAGGCCTCGGTACGTACTTTTCTAAGTAGGGAAATTGCTAGACTGTATCCTTGGTTGTCTACCGCCTAGCACATTCGCTACGCTGTGCTGTCAGTGACGACTGTAAAAATAATGAGCCCATGGGTGACGCAGTTTTAGCTCATGAATCTTAATCAAAATGCTACCTGCACGACAGCCTTCACTGCGCTGTGTAAAACGCTTGAGTATCGCGTTTAATTTGCAAGTCAACCGCATCAGCACGCAGGTCAATCGCGTCGGCGTATCATAACAACACGGACTCTAAAGTAATCTTGTTAGCAACTGATACAATACTGGTTGTTTTAGTAAATTATAGCAAGGGATGACTGTGGCATGTCAACTGGGCAGGAGGAATTGCATGCCGACTAGAAACGAGGCAAAGTTCCTGAATCAGGAACTTTTTTGCTCCACTTTTATTTCATATAATTTTGCCAGTCGCCAAATGGCCAGACCGACTGAGGGGAAGGGCGCCACCATTTGGCGACTGGTGGAGACAGTATAGCCCAAAGTAAACCATTTCCAGTTCTCTTTATACCTGTATGGCAATGAAATATTTCTAATTTGCCTTCAGATCAGCCAATTTTATGTGATGAGGCCAATGGTTGGCGCGAGTATTCCGGCAAATGCTACCTATGGCAGGACTCAAGGAGGACTTTCGTAGATGCCGAGTCATTCTGTATTCTGATTGGTGGAAATATTGCCTCTGTGAATAATCAAGGGGAGCAGGAATTCTTGATGTCACAACAGTCAACCATTGATATTCAGTATTGGATTGGTTTAACAGACATGGTAAGTCAGTTGAAAATAAACATAGTAGAAATATTTGACAAAATTGAGGGAAACATTGACGGAACGGAGAGAAACATTTTGATCTGTTGAGATTGTGTTAGCTAAGCAGCCATTCTCTCAAATATTGATTCTGCTGTGATTATCCTAGTGACAGTTAAACTGAGATGAGGGGAATAACAGTTGAGTCATTTATATAGTCCCTCATCTTTGTTCATCTGACATCCAGATATCCACAGCAACAAGTATTTTTCCTGGGGGCACTCAGATATGAAAGTGACATACGAGCTCCATCGGCCACCTTGAAACTAAGGGTCTTTCGGTGACAGATTGCCTCAAAAGAGGGGGTCTTTTGGTAACATCCTTCCAAATATAGGGTCTTTTTTCACAACATTTTAAAAGAAAATTGTCAGAAACTTCGAAAATTTTGAAAAATGACCATCTATTTCAGCAAAATTTCCAAAAACTTGGGGACTTTGGGTGAGAAAAGTTAAAAAATAGGGGTCTTTGTTTGACAGCTGGCCAAAAAAAGGGGTCTTTTTTATTGAGCATGGTGCATTACATTAGTATTAAGTGCCCCCTGGGGTATTTTCTTGATGATAGTCCAGGACTTGTGATCAATGGACTGAGTTCAAACCCTGCTGTGGCCTACATGTTTATGTCCCTGGCCAAGGCAAGACATTTAATTGTAATTGCTTTGTAAACCCAAGCCCTATTGGGTAGCTGTTATGGGATATATTACAATCTAAGTGCCGATAGAGTGAGGACATTGGCTATAGCCACCCTAGTTGAACGAAAATGTCAGTAATGCTTTGTTACAAGAGCACATCTGATTGATGCTTGACGTTTTTTAATCCAATTCAGGGACAAGGACATGAAGGTGACTATGTATGGACAGATGGCAGTAACTGGGGAGATGGATTTTACACAAACTGGGATATTGACCAGCCTGATAACAGGTATGTCATGTTAATGCTGGTTGCACTTTTAGTGTACAAAAGTCAAACACATGACCAAGTTTATATTGCCACTCGTCCTGGTTCATTGCCATCCCTTGCTTCCTGTTGGCAATAGCTTCTTTAATTTTTTTGTAATTGGCGATGAACAAAACATCACGTGACCAAAGGTTATTATATAACACATAAACAGGTCTTTGTCATTTGATTGGTAGATTATACCTCACGTGACATAGGTTATTTGTCCCATTTATTTTCTTTTATGATTTACGTCATTATACGTGCACTTTGGTTCCATTTACCGTGCAATTTGATTCCATACGTTTTGCCCCATTGAACGACTCGACCTCCCGTACACAATACAGCGGTAGCTACTATAACGCAAGTGCGAACTTTGGCTCGGCTATGCGATTGCAATGGTGCGGTGATGACCTCTCGCGATCTCGCAACCTTTTACACCGTGAAATCTTCGGCGGGGTTTGTTTTGGTGACACAGGCGAGTACGAATTGAGTAAGCTGATTGTTTCTTCGTGTTAGAAGAGTCAGTACCATCACCTAACGTCATGAAAGTATGCGGGCCAAGAAGTTAATCAAGCTTAAACAGGACGATCAAAGTGATCAACGCTAGGCTAGCGTACGTAGCATGGGCTAGTTAAGCTTACGCAGAAAATGGCAGCCGACGTAGAAATGTAAGTAAGCTTACAGCTCCAACCAAATGACAAAGATCTATTTATGTATGTGTTATATAAAACAAATAAAGAATGTTTTAATTCGTGCAATGTTACGAATATTTTCATTCGTTGAAACATGAAGCCTCGTTGAATGGAACATGTCATCTTTCAACTCATGAAAATATTCGTACCATTGCACTCATAAACATTCATTATTTGTATAATAAAATAGCTCTAATATCCTTTTTTGAATAAGTGACTAAACTGATATAGAATTTTCTTCATTTGAATAAGTTGCACATATTTCATTTTATTCTACGAACCCAGTCTTTACCATTTTGCAGCAGATCATACCAAAAAGACACACCATTTAAAATTTGGAACGAATCGACACTTACAGACATTTGTCCACATTTTCAAAAACTAGATTTCGCTAAATCCAATCTTAATTATTGGTTATGTCTAACTGAAGTGCTATGTAAGCTTCGTTTGCCCCAAGTCGTATTTAAACGAGTTAAAATTACATTTTGGTCATACATGCCTAATTATTCACAGGATATATTATTAAACCAATAAGGACAACAATCATACACAAATTTAAAATTTGAGAAAATTCGAGGGTCCTTTGGCAAGAAACTGTATAAATATGTCTTTATTGCAATGTATTTTTGAATGATACTATTTCTGTTTGTGTTAAAATGACAAGTGTACTTCTAGAGGGCTATATAAATACTCGTATTCAGTGTAAACCTACAACGCTAAACGGTTTCCATGAGGTGATAAAACATATAGATTCGCAAGTTTGTCTCTTTTAAGAACATAATGTTTCAGTAGTTGTTTTAGAAATTAGTAAATGCATATTTTTGGGGAGATTTCAAATTGTTTTTAAACCTTAATATTCTAATGGAAGGTGATATTTTATCATATCAATGGCCAATAGGTTTTTCTGTTGAATACACTGTTATCAAGCTAAGTGATAGAAGAATCTTGCTGGATTGATCTTAACCAAAACTAAGGCAGGTTTACATTAGTGATCAGTGTTGGAAAATAAAGTGTCTTTAAACTCCACAAGAATTTTTCAAAGAAGTATGAATGCTTTACAATTTTAATACGATTGAACAAAAAAGAGTTGATATCGCAATGTTTGAGAAAAGTTGTTAACTATTATATACGCATATTGTTATAAGTACATTCCATAAACGTAGACGAGTTGACCATAATGTTGACATTGCAATTTATACTCTAGTATATTATCACAACTTAAACAACTGAATATTTTGCAAAATCATTGTTAACACAAGTCACTAAATCAATGCGTAAACATCAAATTGATGCAAAACGACGCACTCTCTTCAATGACCTTCCAGCATCACGGAAAAGCTTCCTAAAGAGTGTCGAATCTCTTCCACCATCCACCTCGGAGAGTATGCTAGTCACTATGTGGGAGGAAAGTGTCCCACCAGCCACACCAATGATGACACTCAACCCTAATGAAGAGCTGCAAGCAGTAACAGACCGTAGATAGACGACTTGGAAATGTCTCAACCAACTGAGGACTGGCCCCTGGGGACTGGCAAAGGTCGCTGTGAGGTGTTTCACCACAAATGCGGATATGTGAAGGACGATCAAGATCAAAAACGAGATACATGTTTATATACATGATCGGCGATATGAACGGTCGATCGTAGGACGGATTAAATATTGTACAGCAGAAGATTTTAATATAACCTGCCTCGTTGGTAAAAAAACAGAATGTGATAAAATATGATATCCTTTTGTTTTCCTAAAAACTTTATTTATGACCGTCTTGATCAACATGCAGCATTTCTGTTTTTTGTAACAATGAGCAGATTTTGTTTAATCAGTAGAAAATCAGACGGATGCTAACAGACCACAGCATTTGTCCAAATAAGTATATCTGTATGTTATTCAAGAGTTGATTTACTTTTCAAGAAGCACGTTTGTGCATCAAGATCAGATCCTAGGCAAGTAGCACTTTTATATGTTCTAAGTTTGCTTAATGTGATGTCTTCTTAAAGTCATTCTTTATTTGTGTTAAGGATTAATTATGTTATCCTAGAGGGCTATCAAATATTCACATTCAATGTTATTGACAGCGTTAGATTTATACTTGGAAGGCGACATTTATCCTGTGGCGATACGACACTTGAACATTTGTTTTTCAGCTAAGAAACATATTAGTTGTTTGAGAAATTGGCGAATAGATATCTCTCTAGGGATATTTCAATTCCCCGGGAATAAGATTTATTCGTCTACGTCCAATTTGTCTTTCTGTTAGGTAAACGTCAATCTAGGCTAAGTGATAGATACATCTTCCCGGATTTTCTGGAATTGAACTAACAAAAAAAGTAAGGCACGTTGACATAAGTGATTAATGCTATAAAAAGGTTGTTTCTGAATTTCAAAAAAGGATTGCCCTGTTCTAGTATGATCTCTGGAGTATTTTAACACCTTTTAACATGATTGGAAGGACATCAATCGGATTCAAACCAAGAACGACATTTGTGGATTGCATTAGGCACCATTAGAACTTAATATTGCAATTGAAGAACTCTTTTATCCATTTAGTAGTTCGCAGCAATTTACCCGCAAAAAAAAAAACGTTCTTGGGTGGATGAAACAAGTTAACTTTTAAGTATTGGCTTTTTTCCTTCAACTTTTAAGTCATCATTTTCACAATAGTATAGGAACTGAGATAATAAAACTTTTACAGTAATTAACATTTATATACAAGTGTTAATCAATTAAAGTATTTTAAATACTACAGTTCGAATATTTCCAATAAACAGTATTAACATTAGTCATTCATATGCAAATTTGAATCACTGAAACAAGTTCAAATTTTAGAGTGGGCAATGTCTCAAACGTCTTACATGTTATTATTTGCAATAATTATACTTTTTTTAGTGCAACCTTATATGAAATAAGAAGATATATTTTATATAAATGTGCAATTTCAAAAAGACTTTTAGTGTAAATCAATAACTTAAAAAAAAGAAAGTGTGCTAAATGGTGATACAATCAAATGTGACAATCATTTTTCTAAAACAAAACAAAAGTGCTGTCTTGTTTGATATCTTCTTCAAGGTGTATGTCAAAGAGAGGTTAATCAACAAAACATTTGACGAAAAATGTATCGAAGTTTCAATAATTTCCTTTTCAAGCAAAAACTCATAGATATGATATATTTTACAGTCTAACATTATACACTCTGTTACCAAAATGTGTTCGTTAAACTTCTTAAATGATTACTTTATCTCTTCGTTATTTATTGAATTTACCGCTGCTTCCGTAGCGTGCACAATTCCATCCGTGTATTGTCACTTTTGATGATGTCATAAAATTGATTTTAATTGATTTGTAAACGAATCATATGACATTATAGGAAAGCTGGCATTATTATCACTAACTCTACCATTAAAAAACGCATACAATTTATGTAAAGTATTGTTAACGTGTATCAGCAATATTGTGCAAAATAGAGAACATTTTAAACTTCTACTGCACTCACCGAGAAGTGTTTATCCCAGGTCATTTCAGGACCAACTGGTCATTTTATCAGTGGGTAGATGTTGTGAGGTTCTGAGATCCAGTGTTTCTAGAAGTATTTCTATAAATTGTGTTTTTATTTGTAGATCTCAACTAAGAGTTGTAGATTGGAGAAAGTTCGTACCCCGGTGAGGTGTTTATCTTTGGATTGGGGTCCTTCCTGATTTGAATCGCCTCCCTGACTTTCATTGTGTCGCTCCTGTTATCTTTGACTTTGTGGTTATTTGTCCACGATATATAAATTGCAGCAAGTGTATCATGCACAACTACAACGCTAACCAACACAACGTTGTTTAGTTATGCACTTCGTGAGAGCAAACAGCAAACAGCAAAGTCAATTTCATATATAATATTTGTTTTTAATAATAATAACATTCATAGCGTAATCTGTGTACGCTTTCATGCCATAAACCTTCAACATGTCCCCGATTCACCTTTAGATAGATTGAACCTCTAAACAATTGAATCACAACAATTTAAAGTCCTCAACATGGGCCTCCTTTAATTAGATCATTAGCAATGTATCACCGGCAAATCATATTATATTTGAGTATTGATTTAAAAACGCCACCCTTGGCCTTGGAACGCAGTATTTTCTCAACGATAATATGTTATAGTTACTTATATATTCGCCGTCTACGTGAGCAAGGTAACCTGTCATCACATGCCTAGAGAGTAATCAACTGTTATTAACTAATTATATCTGGAATTACTAGCGACAGGTTTCTTTCATTATCGAAAGCTGATGAGCCACACGGATAAGAAAACATCACGATTAAGATAATTTCCTATCCTGATCTGGTTATACGTAATAAATTGTACTGCTTGACACATTTGTTGCATCAAACGCACATAGTCTGAATAATAGGTAATATAATCTTTTATAAACAGGGCCCTTAGGGAGAGTAGCACTTATGTGCTGATAAGGCTACTCTATATAAATAAAATGTTAATAATAATAATAATAATAATAATAATAATAAATAACAACTTCTGTCTTGACTTTAATATAAAGATAAATGTAATTGTCTTAAACAGTATTCAGGATAAATATGTGTCCGAAAGCACAAAAGTACACCCCGTTTTTTTATTCCCATTACAGATGCATAATTTTACTTGATTTAAAGTTAATAGTAGACATTTGACACGTTACCGCTAAAACGAAGCAGTTTCGGCACTTTTTTGATAGATATACACAAATCACACTATTGATGAACTAAATTCTTTTTTTTCTCAATCAATAATTAACCTACAACGTTTACTTTCAATAAGACATGTAGATTGTCGGGAATGTGCTATTACTCTTGGACTTATTTCTGGCTATGTTTTCATTGTTTTAGCAAACGTTAATTTGAAATTATACTCGTAATATTATACAACACATGTGAGAGAAAGAATTATGTTTTGTGTGTAGTATCCAACTACTACGTGCCCGTCATTTGACGTATATTAAGGATATGCTCATAATTTTGAACACCATGATGACAATAAACACAGGTTTACTCACCGGACAACCATTATTTTATTCCAAAGACCAAGTATATATTATTTAATTAATAAATTTCCAACGAAAAAACACCAGAGAGAGTATTTAGTAAATAGTACTTTATCCGCAGCCCGAGGCCAGGACAAGCCGATAGCATGGTTATGTTTGATCACAGGACACACTTATAACCAATCAATGAACAAGAATATATGAATGAATTATTTCACTTAACCCCTCAGGTTAAGCAAAACTAATATTAAACGCGAATAACTAGCCGCCTAATATTCGCCTCGCCTCAGAAATTTGACTTGAGGAGAATCTTGACCTTATTGATTTTAAACAAGCAAATTGTCTGCAGGAGTTACTTACTGGCTGGTTGTGAATTGTTTGCCCTAATATGATCAGTTTGTATGATCTTACCACAAAGTTAACACGAGAACCCTCGGGTAAATCTTGACCTAATAAATAGGGAAGGGAATCTTGACCTAAAGTGCCTAATTTAAGGGTTGATTAAAAAATTGTCCTGGCCTCAAGTGTGTTTTATTTTTATTTTTAAGAAGCTGAGTTAGAATGATTGAATGAGGGTCAGTTTGCTTCTCGCATAAAGTTCTTCGAAATATAAGTTTACCTTGATATGGATGGCTGCGACAAAAAAGGTCATATCAAAAGCAGGTTATAAACTGGTCTATGACACTCACTTGCATTTATTCCAAATATCTCAGAGAAACCCTTTTCCTTCCTCAGCGGTCGGTAGCTGACCTGTATATTGAATATTTCGTATTGCGCTTTTTAAATTGGTAACTGAGAAGACAAGTTGTTTTGAGATGAAATAACACATTATA
>JAUMTS010117443.1:0-10171 GCA_032273385.1 Ophiopholis aculeata | reverse complement strand
CATCCATAAAGATAACAAAGAGGTTTAGGGCAAGCATTTTAAAAATGGCAGATATAGGGTGTGTATAATAATTCTCCACGGCTTTAGTGTGGAGTTTCAGGTTATTAAATGTGAAGGCTAGATATCTATGATCGACGTTCCAAGACCTTAGCTCAAACCATGCCCATTTTTACTCCCTCTTTCTTCCTTTCATATCTTCATGACACTTACCCATTAAGAGGTTAGAAATGCTTGAAGAAATAAGACACATTGTTAGTAATAGATTTTAATAATACTAGTTGAGACTGACAAATCTATTTCAACACATTTCAGGTGATGCAAGAAATTTTAGACAGATACATGATCCCACAATGGGAATATTGAAATCCATATTTATTATTCCAAGTTTAGCTAATAATGAGATACCGTAAGGATGTGGCATGGCAGGAAATGTGATCAGTCAATAGCTGCATTTTATTAGGAAGCCCCCATGATAGTTTATTGCACGAATGCAGTAAAACCCATCTTGCGCATATATATCTCATCCCTTAACGTGATGATTGATAAAAATTTCAAATGTTTTCTATCAATATCAATCAACAAAAGATGAAATTGTAGGATTTCATCTGCTCGCACAGCATGTCTCGGAATAAGGTATGCATCATTTATAAACATGCTGCAAATGGACATTCGATGAGTCGTGGCCAAGCAGCGGCACGCCGTCAAAACAAAATTGGGTTAAATAGATGTTACTAACATCAGTCACAAGCTGTCGATTGCACGCTGGAAACCATGAGTTCTATAATACATTTGTGCAAGACTCTGACTTACTTGTCTATTTATATATATTAGTAACTTGTTTCTTGCTCGAAGGCAGGATTTTGTTGTGGAATTGACCGAGACAGCTAAATGTAAAGTCCCACTTATACAATTGTAAGGTATTTGGTATTACTCCAAGGAACAATTTGTTTTTCAAATCATGTTAGCTGGAAGACTTTGGAATGCATACATGTGACATGTCTGTATGTGTTTGAGCAATGACTTGTTTTCGGTATTCTGTAGCAAGCGGGGATGTGTGTTGTATAAAGACGATTATGATAAAACCATGTGTATTTCACTTGGAAATAGGTTAATGCAACCAAGATAAGAAGCTCTAACCTAGTTTACTTTGAACATCTAAAGTAATTCACTTGTTTATACTGGACTAATTCACATGAATATTCACTGCTGCGGTTGTCAGTGGAAAGAAAATGCTTCTTAGAATGAACTCTACTGAACTTAAATGCAAGTCTTGTAAAGTAGTATAAATTGTTCTTTAAAGTAAAGTGATATTTTCTGTTGTCTAAAACTTTACTAGACATATGTGATAAGTTACTAGACTCAAGTGATTAAAAGAAGATATGATTTATAATAATTAAGGTATTTAAACCACAATGCTTTTTTAGCTATGAAAGTTAACCAACCTAAGTCGAAATTGGGTTAAATAGATGATACTAACATCAGTCACAAGCTGTTGATTGCAAGTTGAAAACGATGAGTTCTTTACTTTCTACTGAAGATAGTTATTTGCAAATGCTGTCTACTAAAGACAGCATGAAAAAAGCAAATACTGTCTACTGAAGATAGCAGGCAAATTGCAAATGCTATCTACTTGCAATAGCATGTATGTTAATTGCAAATATTGTCCGATTAAAAAAGCTTTACATGAATATAGCATGTAAATTATACATACCCTTGAATGCTAGATGCCAACTGCTTTTTTAAAAGAACTGTCCATAGTTGGTTTTGACTTTCACCTTCACAAAGTTGATCCGATCCTTTACATATATTTAGTTGTAAAATAATGCCTTCAGATTTTTGCACCAACAAATCCAATCTATATCAATTACACAATTAATTGTGTTGTTCTTGTTTTAAAGAAAGATGATTGTATCTTTTAAAATAAAACAAAATCTCAAAATGTTCCCCTTTTTTAAAACACTTACGTCACTAAGCCTCGAATGTGGCCTATTTAGTCCGTTTGTTTGCGGTGGTTGTACGTTTTCGTCTCCGCTCGTTGCACCACGATGCGGTAATATCTGCATGAAAAAGAAAAAAAGTTGGAAGATCTTGTTAGTTTGGGATTTCCTTTGATACCATGATAAGCTTCACTAGGATATGTGATACTGCAACTTAATCCTGTAGATCAAACACAAGCGTGGTTAAAAAGACACTTACTGTTGTAGTTGGTGATCAGTTCTGTTCCCAGATTCACATCACAAATCAACTTACCTTACTACTATAAAGCCGTTTGTATGAACATATGACCTTTTATAACATGTTTATCTTATGTGTCTTATCTTTCTATCGAAGATACAGACAAAACCTGAATGACTACTGTGATGTATAGCAAAATGAATTGGTCAGAATAGATTGAAAATCTCATCAAATTTGATGTCTGTTTTGAAATTATTTTTATTTTTCACTTACTTGTTTTGTAATTCTTTATAGGGTCTAACATGTCATATGTGAACTGTCACATCAAAACATACCTCTTGTTGGTTTTTTTCTATAGTTTTCAGATATAAAGGAAAATGTCTCAAGAAAATAAAAGGAAATGCTAAGATTCTTTTTATCATATTACTTAATTATTAAGGCTAAATTCAATCATGAGGTATCAATTTAAAGCTTGAATTTTGCATGTTTTGATGATGTTAACATCTAACATTTGATGAAAGACCCCAAGAGGTTTGATGTGAAGTGTCACATGTGTATAACTTTGTGTTAAAGAACAATACAACTGAAAAATTATTGCTCTGATGAATATTCTTTATTTTCCATTGCAACCACCAGCAAACATCTGCGAGCGATTATTGTTGCAGAGCCTGTGCACATGATGATCAAATGACCTGACATATAAACAACATACTGTTATGTTTTAAAAGCAACTTGAAATACTCATCAACTCTATGTTAAAGGGATTCAGCTATTATCTATTAAGTAAATCCAGGAGGGGTTAGGGGTCACAACCCATTATGTCCCCCCCCCCCCTAGATGCCAAACATCTGAATGGAGAGGCACTACATTGAGCCCCACTCATCACCTGTAAGATTTGTTTCTTGTAACTCAAGTTATAACATTTATTTATCTTTGCTGGAATTTGTCCTAAACAGACCAAATACTTGTGTAAGGAAAGCACAGTACCCCTTTGAAATTAACAAATGTTCATATTGGCCCATATTGCCTGAATTAACACTATCAATAGTGTACAACCGATCCACCCTGGTTCCGAATCGGTCGATTTCCGATCATGTTTAGGCTTGGATCGGCCGATTCAGATCCCGATTCAGATTCATGTAATATTCTGTACACACTGTAAATCAGTGTACATTTGTGTAAAACATGGTCTCTGAAATCGGGTGTAATTTTTTTAATACTTACGCAATAAGGATCAAATTACGTACTGTAGTACAGAAAAGTACGATCTACTTGATATGCGATCAGTTTTACACAGAAATGTTGAAAAGGCTATATTTTCAAGGGTTTACTGAGCACCATCTTGTGTCTGCAGTCGGTAGTTGCCGACAGCGTGCGATATAATTGATTTCCGGGTTCGCGCAATGAATGCTGGGGAATTGGAACACGGAAAGTTCATGAATTTCGATTCCTCAGCCAATCAGGAACACCATTTCATCACATCCATGGCATTTTTTGCCGTTTTTTCTAGGTTTTCTAGTGATTGGTTGGATCGGTTCATGAGATCATTAGATAAGCTTAAAATCGGCCCCATTCAGATTCTCCCGATAAGCATAAAATCGGCCCGATCCCGATTCTTCCGATCGCATCGGTTGTTCACTAACTATCAATATGTGTTTACCTTTTAAAATGATCAAATGTTCAGTTGTTTACATTTAAACTCTTTTCACATGTTGTCACAAACCAATAACACTTAATTCTGTTATTTTTGCTAGCTTTAATGTCAGCAAAAGCACAACATGTAATGTACCATGAAAATATCGTCTCTACATTATCAAGTCCCCACATGTCAGTGAGCTCAATTCAACCGTATAGTGCAAATGAACCTCTTAATCAATTTGCCGACACAGAAAACAGAATCAATGGCGGTCAAGACCTCTCTACCTTTTGTAATTCGCCCAAATGATAGACTATGACTTTGATTGGTGATGCATTGAGCAATCGGATCCAATTAAGGCCTGATACGATCACAGAGCTAACGAGATTCATGACAATTTGCTTTCAATGCCTATAGTTGTTATCTTTCACAGTCGCTTCACAATGCACTTTAGGTGCCAAGTAATTGCAAATGAGAAGCCTTAATTGTGTCGCAGTTGTTTCATTATTCTTGCTCCAGTAGAAAATGATTGCAGAAATAAAGTGACCTCCAAAGCTAATCACACACTTAAAATATTGTGACTTTTTTTAAATTGTTACTCCATTTCAATCAATTAAGTTATGGGCATAATTTTGCTATTTATATTTTAATTTCTAATCACAAACTTTCAAGTATGATTAATAACTGTAATTGTTATAGTTAACAAACATTTTATTTTATTAGCCTTAAAATAAATTTATTTCACTAAAGTGGATAGAACAATGTAATGAATTGTATTTCTTTTTCTTTTCCGATTTTGTTTGTTTTTTGCCGTATTTGTTTGAATATCCTGAAATGCATTCTGCCGACAAATGTAACTTATATATCACAAAATGTTACTGAACTAAGAAATCACTATCACTTTCAAACAATAATATCAAAAATACATCAAATATTCCTGGGATGTAAAATAATATCCCATTAAATTGTTTCAATAATATTTATCAATTTCATCTTGGCTATTATAGTCCATTTATAAGAATCTTTAATCAAATATTGACTTTGCTGCTTGTTCACCAACCCATTGAGTAACTCTCATCCATGGCTTTTAATATGCCCACTATATTTAAGATTCAAAACCACTCTAAACAGCTGCCGGCACAAAATGATGCGCTTAAATTGAAATGTAAATCCAAAACTACATCGAGTGTGCTTAGAATTGGCTTTAAAACCATCTCGCAAACCTCCCCGTATATATATATAACCCTTTACCGTGGATCATACTTGAATGTTTTTACAACCCATATTTCCCTGCACGCACGCAAACTAACATGATAAAGACTATGTATCCGTAAGACCCATTTATGATTTATCGCTGATACAACAAACAAACGATAACCATTCTTTTGTTACCGAGCACCTGCCATTGCCAGTCATTATTGATCCATATAAATTGCCCCTCCTTTAATTCAACTAGAGTATTGTATCCAAATATCAAATGGACATTTGATGTCTCTCCATTTTGTCTCATTAAGAACAAATTGACTGCAATAGACACAAGCCGATCACGTCTTCACCCTGTCTGTATTCATGGCAGGCATGTCCAAACAACTCAAGCATTATGATGTCCCTTTTTCTCTCTCTTCAATTTTTCTTGAGAAATTGGATGTCCTTCCGTAATAGGTTGTTGAAAATGGCGGGAGTGATTTCTCCGTAATGGATTGCTTGCTGATACAATCTAATGAAACTGGCCCAACTCCTTGGGGACAGCCTGCTTTGACTCACAAAAGATATTTTGTACATCTATATATCAGTCTGGCAGTTGTGTAAATTGAAATAGACAAAAATGGGCCGACTCAATCAATACGCGCAAAATAACACAAAAATCGTAGAAAAAGAAATTGCATATTAGTATGCAGGATGTAACTTCAAATTTGGCTCTTATTATTTTACACATGCATCAGTGCTAGGTCTTTGAAGATATAAGAAAGCAGACAAAACAAGATTGCATGGAAATAAATGCAAGACAGACCAATATGAAACACTCGTATAATGCAGCAGTATACAATCTCCTCTTGATTGTGGCCTGCGAAAGCTAGCCAAGTTGTTGATGGTTCAAGAGGTACTCGATGCCATCGTACCAATAGCCCTTCTCCTTGACTCTAGCACCCTTCACACCACTTCTGTCATGCCTTCTGAGGCTCTACAACTACGCAAGCAGGAAATGATAGCTTCCTAGTTCAGGATGCTTGCCCATGCTACCAGCATGCAAAATAACAAGCTACTTACTCACTGCAAACGGTAAAAATCCCAGGGTTGATGCAATGTTAAGTTCAAACATAAAAATCCAATGCATAAAAAGGTGCTATGACGCCATGTTGACACGCTAGTCTCAATTACACAGAGACTTCTACACACAGAGGAGTATAATCCAAAAGCTATAGTAAGAGCAACGACAGATGCACGCTACGAGGGGGCTCAAGGTTTAATCACACATGCGCAAAAATAAACTTAAAGAGCTACCCGACTACTTGATTGTGCTGCTTTCACCTGCTCAATACAAGCTTGAAATATCCCGCTTAATTCACTATTCACGATCAATGAGCCGATAACGGGTCTTACTCAATGGCCTCGATCACTCGTGCAAAATGGCCTTTTATTCCCAGTGTGTGACTGTTGTCTCTGGGGTGTGTTAAGTTTCCCCTCGGGCACACAGGCGAGTAAGTCGTGTTTTATATATGCAGGCCAAATCTAAACCCACACACTCTCACACAAGTCAGACTTGCTAGGACACGACGCTTTGCTTACAAATTCATCGCAGCGACACCTTAGGTGTGAGACTGTGACTTTGCGACTAATGAAGCTTGGTGCTGCAAAAACCTCGGAGCATCCCCCGTGAGATGTAAACTAAGACTAGTGGAAAAAGAACTGAAAAAAGGCAACAAAATATTCATGGCGGAATGAGATAACACTATAGAATTATGGAAAGCCACATTCTTTGTTCCTTGTGTTTGTATAGGAAGTATCAGCATGACATTTTGGTCAAAATGTTGTAATTTTAAATAACCATGATGGGAAAACGTAACTTTGGAAAGTCAATCGTGGGGAAAATATGGTTCATGGAATAATTTTGTAATGAATAAAACAATTTTGGAAAGCAGATCATGAGAAAAATATTATTATTTGGAATTGTTTTTGTAATAAGTACACACATATGTGTATTTGGTACGCAACCACAAAATTGTATGAAATATGGTTTGGTTTCTGGGGGATAAATATTTGTTCTAGCACTGAATGTTAGGATAAATAATTTCAATTGATGGCTCCCCAAAACCATACTTGCTATTTGCATAATTTAGTAGAAAAACGTATTCTGTGAATACAAATAACATGATTATTTTTCCTAAAAAGGCCAAGTTATAGACAAAAACAGAAATTTATAACATTTTTTTCCTTATTTTACCTTAATTTAAAATATCAAGAATAAACAATGTATGTATAATAATTTAAAATCAGATTGTGGAACATGTCATACTTCTTATTTCAATTCTGTGCTTGCATCAAATTCCTCATTTATTCAACAGCACAGTGTGCCTTTACATCATATCATACAGATAACTACCATTCCCTACAACCCAAGATAATATTGCACATTCAAATCCACGTTAAGCTTAGATCTATTTATTCCCAACCAGCTTTATTCAAAAATCCCTGAAGCATCCGCATCACTACATTTTCATGACCGACCTCTAGAGACTTTAGCTGATTTTTCTTGGACATCTTAAAGTGTGATAACATCAGGAATTTAGACGTGACTCGAGATGATCCATGGCCCGAGGGGAATCATGAAATTTTCAACTAGACCTGGGCAACCTTACAGGACACTGTGTATTAGTACATATATTTTGCTCGAAGCAAATACGAATACACGCACCCATGGGAATGTCACGATTGACACTCCTACGTCCATTTTCAACAAAGCAAAATTTCAATTTGGTTGTGCCATCAGAAAGTCACGTCCTTCTATTTTCTCCTGGCCTTGTTAAATAAAGCTAAGCTAATTTGGGCCTTTTAGGGGAAATCCATGTTTAAACTCTACAGGTAGCATAATTATTAATGTTACTATTCAGTGCTTTAAAGTACACAGCCACTAAAGAGCGCCATTTTACTTCATGTAAAACATGCAAAAAACCGACAATATGTCAATAATCCTGAATACCTAATCAATTACGTTTTGCCAACAATACAACAACCTGATTACCGTAAGTTCTATTAAGTTGTATAATTCCCTTCCTTTCATTTCAAAAAGTTTAACTGCATAATTGAGGAAATAATACTTGAATAATGTGCACTTTATAGTTTACAATTTAGTCAAATTGGAAATTTTGCAATCCAAAACTTAAAATGTTGATTAAAAAAACAAAAAAAGTTCACTTGACTTTTTCTTCTATCTATTGTTTAATTTGTTTTCAGGAAACTACAATAACTGACATAATTATATGGCATTCAAAAATTTGACACCTGTAAATGATCATAATGCCACTAATTAAAGAATTGGCTCGTTAAAGGTACTTAAATATTCACAATAACTAAAGTGTCTTCTCAAATTAACAACTAACTAAACTGGGACAATGTCCGCAGTGGAGCACGCTCTAATTTGTCCAGCGGCCATTTTGTGAGCCGACTTGTCAAGGCCCCGTGGGTCTAATCAGATAAAAAATATGACCAATTTGGACACATAAAAGCCGGGGCTTGCGGCACTTGTCATGCCTGGACACTGAACCGCTAACACATTTCAGACAAAGTAATATTTAACGCACGGTACTTAAACATAGAAAACATAATCTGTCATATAGACACGCATTACTAATTGAACTAATCTAATAAATGGCTCCGGTAATGTGTTCTAAACAAAGTAAAAACAGCACTAAATTACCTATCCAGCATGGCATATTTCCCAATTAAAGTCTCTCTTAATAATAAAGAACACACTCTCGCATACCATAAATATGCATATAAATATCATTTTCATCTCCGGAATATTTAATATCCAAACAGTTTGTCAACCTCGTTTATATCTCCAGTTGACTTTCTCCGCGGGATAATTTCCCCCAAATTAATCCGGTATAATGTAGTCGTCGCCGACAACAAAGTGAGACAGTTAGTCAAATTGGAAGCCCCTAGTAATAATACATAAATGTGCTGTAAGCTTCCTAATGGGGACGATTTCCTCGTAGGTAAAACACTGACAAGGGAGCTTGATCATGATGTAGAGTAATTGCTTTCAAAATTGACACATTGCAAGATGAGATGTTACTCCCATAAATATTACATTACAATATAGTTCAATTATACAGTGGGGACATGTCCTCCTAACACCTTTATGTGTATATGCCAATACTACATCACCCGGTGTGAATAAGACAGAAAAATGCTACAAGCGATGGACATCTCTACGGAATCGCGAGAATTCCAAATTTTAATTCGCTCTCACTTGGTGCATCTTATTTACATCTGAATTCTTGGAACACTTTTTCCTACAAAAATCTTATAAACAGAACTCAAATTTAGATGTTAATTTTAGAAAGTGATGGAATGACATAATTTTTCAGTGCGCAGTCTTGTGATTCTATTACAAGCCTACAATTTTAACATTTAAGCTGTATTTTTCTAAATTTGTGATGGAATGGCAATTTTTTAGCAAATATGCAAGAGTTTTGCAGTCACACGATTTTCTAAAAAATCTTCAAATTTGATACCAAATGAAAGCCCATATACTTTTCTCGATACCATCTGAAAATTTCTCCACCATATTAATTTTACTTGTTGATATATTATATAAAATGTGAGTTTATTGGTACACCAATAATTAATTGTTTTGAATTAAATCAAGCTTATCCCCAGTGTTACACATATATTTTTGTCTCTGGCGCCTACACAGGGGGCTCCATTGAAGTGAAAGTTTGTAAAAAATATTCTTTAGGGGTGGATGTTAACTAGTTGGAGGTAACAAAGGCATATGTAAAAATCGGCCCCTTTAAACTAAGTGACACATCAATTTATTTTTCCCATCTTAGACTGAAATAAATTAAACCAAAAAAATGCTAAATGTCATTCAAACCAATAGTACCAATCCTCCTACCCACATGCCTGGTTTTGTATTTCCTATCAAGAATTTTCTAACATGAAAATCACAAATTCAAACTGGCATCTATATAACACCACAAGTGCTATCAGTATCAAACCAACAAGTGATTACAGCAAATTTTGCATTTTAAATCTGATTTTCCTTTCACAAAAAACAATCAAACATTTTCTAACATCAAAATCACCAATGCACAATAATTTACTTAATATCAATCTGCATCTAACACCGTGAGT
>JAUMTS010117332.1:0-10174 GCA_032273385.1 Ophiopholis aculeata | reverse complement strand
ATTCTGTTTTAGCTTGATAGGTCAACAGGTGAAGGAGAAAAACCACAGCAAGAGAGAGCGAGAGAGAGAGAGTGAGAGAAAAAACCCACCAAAACACTCTTTGTATTAAACAGTAACCACATGCGAAAAGAACGACACGATTTTGAATTATATTTTATCTGCAGGCTCTGCACAAGTAAACAACTGGCCTTATACGGTTCTTGTATCTTAAAAACATATAATCACATATTCCAAAAAGTTAAATTTGACAGTTGAGAAGTTTTGCATGATGTTTTAGAATTCACAATTGTTTGCGCTGGCTGGATAAATTGACAGTTACCTTGCGCTATGTGCAAGAGGTCACTTAAACGGCTGGCAAAAAATGAAATGGCGTTTCAAAGCTGTTATATTGCTTTCAGTTTCTTATTGCTGCATTTGTGTGAGCTAAATCACGTAGTGGGATTATTTTCTTTACCAAAAGGAAGTCAAAGTTATGACAGTAGGTGTAGCCGAACATTCATTTTATGAATTCAACATGTTTACAAAACAATCGATTTAAAGAAACATGCGGCCCATAAGAATTCTTGAATTTGATGCCTACTAGCAAGGGACACGTGGTAATTAAAGAACAATGACCCTTAAATACTCAGTATTCACATATTTGAAGGAACTACAAAGATTAATTTTAAATCTTGATCGAATGTAGCCAGACAAAAAACCTATGCAGACTCTGTGACGGGCAAGCATGGACCTAGCACACCACCACAGACCATTGGTCCTGATATATCTCGTCTACTTACATTCAAATCATATATACAGGTAGTATTGTGTTTCTACAACGTGCAAACTCTTTCCTAGAGAGGGAATTACCATCAACTATTCATGGGTTGCAGGCTATCGTGTCGATGCAGGCGTCTACATTTTGGCATTCGAGATCATCAACATTATCCCTTACTGATGAGCTGTCGACATACGACAACATCTCGGTCCTCATCTGCAGCTCCGTTACTGATCAGAGGCGTGTTGTAGATGTCATATCAAAACCCATCTACAAGACTACTATAATACAGCGTGTGTCAAAACAAATGTAGCATAACTCTGGAATTATTTAAAAAAAAAAATCCATTTATTTGACAAATATATGCATGAATATGATAGAGTGTTTAACTATTTTTAATACGAATTTTGTTTAGTGTAATTTTGACTTTTTGTTTTTAAGTCATGAATTTTTTTTTTGTAAAGTGATCCAAAATCATTTTAATCCGATTTCACTGTTTTTGCGTATCAGTTGATTTTTTTTCTTGAAAATTTTGAAGACGATAGATTTAAAAGAATACAGTTTTCCGAACGAAATCGGAGGACAACTTATTTACCCCCCGCAGGAATCCCTTTGGGATTCTTCCGCGTTTGTTCATGCTTGCGGTTGTTATTCCTGGCTTGTGCGGGAGCCAATGGGATTTGTTGTCTTTTGTTTCATTAACCAATCAGTGGCTCTCTCTTTGGTGGGCCCAAAGGTCCTTCATGCACTCGTGTTCAATCATTACATTTTTGGTATCACTTGGTTAAGGAAGATAATTTTATTTTCTCTTGTTATTGTGTTTTCATCAATGTCATTTTTGGAACCTTAGAAATCAGAAATCATCGTAGTTCGTTCGCTCACAGGATATTTATTCGCATAAAGAGGAGTTGACCAAGTTGTGGTCGCAATATTGCTTATTTTGTCATTGCAAAAACTTGGATTTTGCTGCAATTACGAACAGAACGTTGTGTCGTGGATCGTGAACATTGATATTTTCTCCGGAAAAGACTTTTTCATGTCAGCAAGTTGAGCAAGAACGTTTTTGATTTCGTTCATTTAGAAGGATAAAGGTTGGTTTGTGGACATTTTCACCGAAAGACAATTTTGCAAGCAACCGGCTATCGGATAAAATTAAGTGTTGAACATTTTTCATTGGAGTACCATTTTGCATTTTGTTTCGGAAGCGAGCAGCTCCGGAAACGATTATTTATTGGATTTTGGTCATTACTATTGTAAAATTTGGATTTTACGCGTCAAATCACGAGTCAAATTCATCTCTACATGTGGTTTTTCGTGTTGAACAGGAAAGGGATAAAAAGAAGTACCGGCTAACGAATTTCACGTGGTGGCCATATTTGTTGAACGTTGATTTGGTGGTCCAGAGAAAAGGGCTGATTTATTCTCTTTTCAAATCATCCCATTGGAGTTTTGGAGGTTTACAATTGGAGTGGCACTTCGTCGACATTTTCTTCACATCGAGTCGGTTATTGGTACGTTCGATTGACATACTTTTGTCATTTATCACACGCATATTTGTAAAACTTTTGCTATTTGGATCTGTACCATTTTTGGTATCAATTGTGTACTGTGGTTTTTGGCGACATTTTCTTCGCGTCGGGACATCAGCTGGGGGAGCTTTTCGAGTGACATAATTTTGGTATTTAATCACACGCACATTTGTAAGACATTTGCTATATTTGGAACTGTAACATTATTTGTATCAATTGTGTACTGTGGTTTTTGCCGACATTTTCTTCGCGTCGGGACATCAGCTGGGGGAGCTTTTCGAGTGACATAATTTTGGCTTTTAATCACACGCACATTTGTAAGACATTTGCTATATTTGGAACTGTAACATTATTTGGATCATCTGTGCATTGTGGTTTGACATTTTGGACGAGTGTGGTGGAAAACATTTTGGGGCACATTATCGACATTTTCTGGGCGTCGAGACAGCTTAGCGGAACTTTCAACATAAATTTTGTCATTTATCACACGCACATTTGTAGAACATTTGCTATAGTTAGAACTAACATTTTTTGTATCATCTGTGCATTGTGGTTTGACACTTTGGACAAGTGTGGTGGTAAACATTTTGTGGCACATTATCGACATTTTCTTCGCGTCGGGACAGCTTAGCGGAACTTTCGATTGACATAAATTTTGTCATTTATCACACGCCCTTTTGTAAAACATTTGCTATAGTTGGAACTAACATTTTTTGTATCATCTGTGCATTGTAGATTTACGCTTTGGACATTTGTGGTAGAAAACATTTTTGTATCATCAGCATCGCTTCATTGGTTCGACATATCGTGTCATAATATTCTGAAGTATCGTGCCATAATCATCGAACATCATGCGTCGGCAGGGGAGACAGCGGGGTGGTCGGGGAAGGGAGCAGGCCCGTGGAACAGCCATGCCCTCCTCGCTCGCCGCTTACCCGTTCTCAGTCGCAGGCGGTGGCGTCAGGTTCTGCTGCAGCTGTAGCATCACCTCCAAATCCGGCTTCGGTGCAACAACTGGGTCAACAACAACCAAAGCAACAACCACAGCCACAACAACATCATCTTCCTTGGGCTGGTCAGCCAAGGGTGGTGGCAGACCAGCTGCTACAGGGCCAAGGGCAAGGTAATTTGAATTTGAATTTGCCTGTTATTAATGCATGTACAGTTGGGTCCGGGGTCTCATTGTTCAATGATAATCTTGCTCATGTGTCTGGGGCTGGTTTATTCCCTGCTCCTGTGGATACCATGGCTCAAAGTCAAAACAGCATTGTAACACCGGCTTTGCCGACGAGCATTTTTTCGTCAGGTATTTCAAACCCCTTAGGGGGTCCCCATTCTTTTGTGCCAATTTCCAGCGGCAGTTCAGTTTCAACGCTACATAATACCGGGGGTGGGGCTATTCCAAATCAGGAAAATAGTTCTACACCTGTCCTTATGTCGGGGTCGAGCAGTGGTTCCTTGTTTAATACTGTCGGTGGTAATGTGGTTCCTAATAGGTCGCTGAGTGACCCTGTTGTTCAACATCAGTTGGGGTTTTCACCCCTTGTGTCCGTGTGTGCTCCGTTGGGGGCATCTGTACCAAAAACTGTGAAAACAAAGATAATAAATGGGGAGTTTGTGGATTTGGCTTTGCTGCTAGAAAAAAATGAGCCTAGTAGTCAACGTGATGAAAGGGAGTTGGGGATGGCGCTTTCAGTGTCCCAGGGGGGGCAAATTTTGTGGAAAAGTAGCAAACCCAAGCAGGTGATCACCTCAATTTATGCTTGGACCTCAGCTTTTTTGATTTACAGTGCTATCTTTTTGGAAGTTCATCCGTCCCGTGCTCAAGAGTTGATTCAATATGCTCATCTTATCCGTACATTTGCCACCAAATTTACAGGGTGGGGGTGGCGGTCATATGATCAGCAGTTTCGTCTGCGCCAAGAGTCTCATCCTCAGCGGTCATGGGCTGTGCTTGATGGGGAGTTGTGGGCTTTGTATGCATTTTCTGCTCATAATACTGGTAATACTCCCTCTTTTCGTTCCTGGCAACCTGCGAAGCGTGGGTTTCGACCTCCTTCCAGATTCCGGGGCAACATGTCTGGGCGTGGGGGATTCAGGGTCACGGGACATTGTTACGAGTTCAACAAACAAGGTTCATGCTCAAGGAAAGTCTGTAAATTCAGTCACAAATGCTCAAAGTGCGGTGTGTTGGGACACAGCTCCTTACAATGTAAGAAGTAAGGCTGTCTTTAGGGAGGTGGGCTCCAGCTGTTCTAATTTACACACCTGTGTATGTTGTAAATATCCTTCTCCTATCAGGTTGCAGAGTTTACTTCCATTATTAGATGTGTACCCAGACAGAAAATCCGCTGTCATTTTAAGGGACGGGTTTTCATTTGGTTTTAAATTGGGGTACAGCGGGGACAGAATTTGCAGGATATCTCCAAATTTGAAGTCAGTTTTGGCTGACCCCGATCGGGCTTTAGCCAAGGTTTTGAAGGAAGTAGGTCTTTTTCGTATCGCGGGGCCATTCGCTCAGTGTCCTATTTCAAATTTAATGGTCTCCCCAATAGGGTTGGTTCCTAAATCTGAGCCCGGAAAGTTCAGGTTGATTCAACATCTTTCATATCCTCATGGTGACTCAATTAATGATGGCATAGATCCTGATTTGTGTGCTGTCAAATACGCGAGTTTTGATTTTGCTGTGCAATTAGTCGCACGTAATGGCAAGGGCGCTCTCATGGCAAAAGCGGATATTGAGGCGGCCTTTAGATTGTTGCCCATCCACCCTGAGGATTTTCAGTTATTAGGGATCAAAATTGGTGATAGTTACTTTGTGGACAAAGCTCTCCCTATGGGGGCGTCTTGTTCCCCAGCGCTTTTCGAAACATTCTCCACTTTTATTGAATGGGTTGTAAAACAAACTGCTGCGAGTGAAAACGTAACCCATTACGCGGATGACTTCCTGCTGCTTTCGAGTAAAAATGCGCTGCATTTATCTTGTTCCCGTCTTGTGGAGATCTTTGAGGGTGTGTGTAAAGATTTGGGTGTTCCGTTGGCCTCTGCAAAATCTGTAGGTCCGACTACAAAATTGACCTATTTGGGTTTGGAAATCGATTCAGTCAAACAAGTAATAGCGGTTCCAGACAAGAAGCTGTCTGATATTAGAGGGAAGATTGTGGCAATGTTAGGCCTAAATGAAGTTTCATTACGCAACCTGCAGTCATTGATTGGGTCTTTGTCTTTTGTGTGTAAAGCGGTGGCTCCCGGTAGGGCGTTTCTTCGCCGTTTAATTGACCTTACATGTGGTATTCAGAAACCTTGGTGCAAGTTGAAACTTTCTAAGGGGGCCAAGAAGGATCTTAAGACATGGCTGATTTTCTTAGAGCACTTTAACGGCAAGGTTATTTTTTCTGATCATGCATGGCTGGACGAGTCCGACATACAGTTTTTCACCGATGCAAGCGGGGAGGTTGGATTTGGGGGTTACTTCAACGGTAGGTGGTTTCAGGGGAGGTGGCCCGATGCAAGTTTCAAACAGAAGTCGATTGCTTGGCTGGAGTTTTTTCCCATCCTGGTCGCAGTAGTGTTATGGGGTCATCTTTTGTCAGGGAAAAAGATTATAATTATGTCCGATAACAAGCCGGCAGTCAATATCATTAATAAGCAGTCATCTAAATGTCCCGAGATAATGAAATTGGTTAGGTTTTTTGTACTACAGTGCTTAAAGTCAAATTTGAATTTTTGCGCGAGGCACATTCCTGGTAAGGATAATAACATTGCTGATGCATTATCCCGTTTCCAGATGAAGCGCTTCCGGTCACTAGCTCCAGGAGCAGAGGCAGAGGGTGCGGAGACTCCCCAGTTTCTGTGGACGCTTTGAATCAGGAAGTGCACAGACTTTTGAAGGCATCCTTGGCGTCTAGCACATGGTTGTCTTATGGGAGAAGTGTGGTGAAATTTATTGAATTTCGGATTCAATACCAGTTACGGCAAGTGTGGCCTGTGCCAGACACTCAGGTTTTTCTGTTTATCTCTTTTTTGTCTTGTGAAAATTTTGCGCCATCTACTATTAACTCCCATGTGTCAGCGTTGGCTTTCGTGCACAAGGTTAATGGTTGGCCTAATCCAGCAGATAACTTTCTGGTCCAAAAATTGAGAGAAGGTTGTAGGAGGTCCAACTTTCGAGTTGATGGCAGACTTCCTATAACTCCGGGCGTGCTTGTGAAATTAATAGGGGTTTTGCCTTCAGTATGCAACTCGGTGTATGAATTTCATCTATTCAGGGCTGCATTCTTATTGGCCTTTTTTGGGTTCCTGCGGGTGAGTGAATTCGCAAGTACAGGCTCGGGGCGCGGTCAAGATTTCAAATTAATTTCTATTGGGGACGTAAGGCTTTTGGGATCAATTTTGTTGCTTCGGATTCGGTTCTCCAAAACAGACCAACGAGGCGAGTCCTTTAGCTTGCAGATTGAGCAGTCATCAACTCCATCTCTTTGTCCGGTCGTGGCAATGTCAGAATTTGTGCAGTCTAGGCCTCATCACTTGGGTCCATTATTTATCCATTTTAGCGGCAAAGTTCTTACTTCGTCCCAATTCTCACGCGTTTTAAAAGAAGGAATAAGACGGGTGGGGCTCTCACCTTCTTCGTTTAGTGCACACAGTTTTAGGATCGGCGCAGCCACTGCAGCGGCTGCCAGTGGGTTTTCGGAGGATATGATTAAAACATTCGGGAGGTGGAAGTCTTCAGCGTTCCAAGTCTACATCCGCCCTCAAACCTCCTTTTGAAATCATTAATGGGCACACGTCGCAGAAGTTTTTTACATTTTGGTTGCTGGAAGGGGTTGATCGGGTATTGGCGCGCACTCGGATAGGAGGGTTTGTGTGTGTTTTTTCCATTAACAAATAATTTCTCTTCCAGGATTTTGTTTCGCCCTCGGAGAGTTCTTCCAGGAGTTACTCCACCTCCTCGGAGCGCCAGCATGTTTGGACTTCAGTGCAGACTGTATTTAAATTTTGTTACCTTTACACATTCACTTTTGCTCTCCAGGTTGTTTTTTCGACTTCGAGGAGCGTTCCCAGGGGTTACCTAGCCTCCTCGGAGCAGTACATCGAAGCACCCAGGTACTTCGCTAGGTTTTTTCTTGTGGGACATTTTACTTTGGCTTTTTTATTCTTGTTTTTACAGGCAGAGTGCGCACGTGGATCGTGGGGGACTCGATCGTGGCCCGAGCTAGCAAGCACAACGAACAACTGCTTGGCGGAGGCGCAGTCATTTGGAAAGGTTCTGGGGGGGCTAAATGTGAGGATTTATTTGGGAAGCTTACAGCATTGTTGCAGAGACATCATTTTCCAACGATTATTATCGTACATTTGGGGACTAATGATATTTTTAAGTGTCCATTAAAGGACGTCTGCAACAAGGTGTCAGAGACCCTGCATGGTATAAGGCAACTTTTACCTAACACAACTATCATTTGGTCCGATATACTCCCCAGGCTGGAATATTCCGAGAGTCGTGTTGACGGTGCGGGCAAACGCAACATGAAGAAGATCAATAAGACTGCCCATCGTCTTTGCCGCACCGATCTTCCGGGTAACAACAAGGTCATCGTTCACTCAGGAATATTCCAGGCTGGAAGGAGATTTTTAGAGGACCAGGCATTGTATGAATACGATTGTGTTCACCCCACAGAGTGGGGTTTGTTCCAACTTAGGCAGAATTGGTCTAGGGCCTTGGTACATTTTCATGCTGTCCCCGAGGCTTTTTGCTTTCCACCAGGTGCAGTCAGGGTGCAGTAAGGGGGCATTT
The DNA here is from genome assembly GCA_032273385.1 of Ophiopholis aculeata. Taxonomy (NCBI): domain Eukaryota; kingdom Metazoa; phylum Echinodermata; class Ophiuroidea; order Amphilepidida; family Ophiactidae; genus Ophiopholis; species Ophiopholis aculeata. The sequence continues at coordinate 2,094 of JAUMTS010117332.1, read as the reverse complement.
AGCATTAAACAGGTTTCATTTATAAGAGGGGTGGGTAAAGATATATTCCAAAAGCATCAGTAACATTTTTTCAAGTGGCAACGGGGAGGGGGGTTAGGCGTTAATGTCATCTAAATGAAATTAACTTTTGTGGCAGGTTTTGATAAAGATTTGCTTGTTATTGCACATGTATTTAGGAACTGCACATGGTAACTTATACTTTCGTCCAGGAGTCGCCTCTTCGTCGAATAGATCAAAGGGCCACCCCTTCAGATCTCATTGTATGCATGTAAATAGATTTGTTTCGTGTTGATTAGCCATTATCCCAGTAGTGGTCATTTGATATTTTATAGTCCCAAGTTAAACATCTTCGGGTTTGGGCAGGGTCGATCTCCCTAGCCTTATTTTTATTTGAGCAAATTTGTGTAATTCCAAAGTTTAACTTCTTCGGAGAGTTTGACAGGGTAGTCCTCCCTAGTTTTCCATTTTTTGAGCAAAGTGTCCCAAGTAAAACTACTTCGGTTGTGCGGCAGGGTAGTTCTCCCTAGTCCTATTTTTGCTATTTGCTATTTGCTAATTTGACCAAGTTTGAAATATTCCCAAGTGAAACTTCTTCGGTTGGTGGCAGGGATCTTCTCCCTAGTCCTCATTTCTATTTTGAGCAAAAATAAAAGTTGGGATAATGGCTGTTGACTTTATTGACTGTCTTTATAATAACAATGTATGTAAAAGAAAAGATTTATAATAACAATGTATGTAAAAGAAAAGATTTATAATAACAATGTATGTAAAAGAAAAGATTTATATTAACAAAGTATATAAAAGAAAAAGACTTAACCAAGTCTAGCCAAAAAAGTGGCTTTTTCTATTTGGGCGAGTGTTCGTGTGATTTTATTCCTGCATAAGGGTAAATAACAGTATAGACTGTTCTATTGTTTTTGAATATCCATCGATATAGAAAAATTGCATGTCTCATTTACATAATACAGCTTATTAGCATTACAAAAAATATAAAAATCAAGCCTATTTTATATTTTTTTGGTCACAGCATAACCCCTTAACTCTCACCTGATCTTTAGAGGTTTACCCTATTTACGAATACGATAGTAGCCTAGTATAATAGTCACACTAATAGTACGTAGAGGATGTATTTTAATACTTGATCTGAGTTTCAAATGAAACAAATTGTAAGGAAAACAACTGTTCACAGGGTGGGTTATGTCAACCGCGCGAACCCCCTCCCCATTTTGCACTAACAGAACACTAACAGGAGTTATTACTAAGTAGACCTTTTTTTGCATTAATATGGGAGGAAGGACATTTTGTTCGAAACCTTATTTGTAACACGTCACTTGCTATATGCTTGAACTTGTCAAAGAGGACTTTCACCCTTTCGCCAATGCCCAAACACCCACGAGAAATCTTTTAGCATTGTATGCGTCATGTTTGTTACAGCATGCATGGTCAAACTTTTTAATTTTTCAAAACACATGTTTAAAGGTATCCGGTAGAGTAAGCTTTCTCTCTTAAAGAAAATAAACAATGGCGATAAATGTTATTCCAGAGAAAATCAAAAATATACCACCTAACTTTTAGAATTAACGCATGTTGAATAGTTTAAAGAGAACGAATTAATAATAGACTTGTATGGACTATTACTAAATAAAAACAGACATGGACATTTGCTTGTGAGATTAACCTATACCTTTAAAGCTTTGACCATCTTTGTTCATCCCCATGAAAATCTGTCAGCTTATAAGCGTCGTATGTAACTGTCAAAGGTTGGTGAATTTTCATAGTTAATACTAGACCACCCGCAGAATTTCAGCACCTTTCCCGTTATATTTTGATGGGCTCTAGTTGACCCCTGTTGACTTTTGTCCTCAGCAATGTATTACGTTTGGGCCAGTGGTTCTTCTGACCAAATTTGGTAGTCATAGGGCATTCCTTAGCAATTCAACCTCTAGGTGACCTTTGACCAGTGGGGTCACTACGAAAATCTGCAGTGAATCTTGGGTGGTTGTCGATTATCCTCCTACCAAATGTGGTAGCCATAGAGCGTTCCTTAGCAAATTGGCCTCCAGTTGACATCGGGTGACCCCTGTCTGACCTTTG
>JAUMTS010117110.1:0-10179 GCA_032273385.1 Ophiopholis aculeata | reverse complement strand
TATAAATACCAAGAACATTTTATGCGGGTTCATTCTAAAATAAACAATGCAATATTAGCATTCGGTAATTTACGGTAGAAAACCATCAACTAGTTGGAGACCCCTTAAGGTAGATTTCCTTATTGGTGAATCAGCCGTATTTATAGATGTATATCATTTAAAATTAACATGAATTTAATTTTGTCGTAAGTTAATCTGATCTCTTGCTTTAAGTTTCCTGTCCCATCCCGGGGGTACTTTCTTGTACCAGGATATACGCTGTGCCAGTTAAGCCCGTTTTTCTCAACCAATACCAATTCAATACCCCTTCATAATATTTTCTCAAAGATCCGACGGTCTTAGCATTTTTGCCCAAAAAGGACAACATTTTTTTCACATGTTGTATGATGTACGGTCACGGAATACTCCTTTCTGTAAGTAAACACAAAAGGGCGCTTTTGAGATATATGATCATGATGGTAGTACCCTCCCGGTGTCCAATATAAGTTACTTTACCTGAAATGTGTGAAATGCTGGAAAGATAGGGTCACAAAGGGATGAGTCTATTAATCCATGTGACACCTGATAGCACCTTGACTTTGATATCTGCTAGAAGCAGTTAGATTATGTTTTCTATATCCACGAAACAGGTAGAAAGAGAAGGTTGACAACTAAAATAATTACTTTTAGGTCAAAATCTTTGAAAGAAGCAAACATATTTTTGAGTGTAACATTTTTTAGAACATTTCCACAACATCATTAAATAAATTCTTCAGGATTGTTCATAAAGTCAATTTTTCATAAAATTCTGATACACACACAAACCCACCCCAATGAGTACTTACTCGTAATGTTTCAGCTTATTTCAACTCCATACAGTCACACTCGAGTGAACAAGGTTCCTTCCACTGAAATTTTTCGAAGTAGTACTCATTTTACTGGATTTGTATATCAGAACTTTTTTGAAAATGTCTGTAACATTATTACAAAAGTACCAAAAATAAAACTACGTTTTATGATCGGTTTTTTTTTTTAAATATGCGTATTTTATTTGACACGTGACAATTTTCTCTTCTTTCTCGTGATTTTCACTATTTTTTTCAATTGCTTAAGAAAGAAAACGTTTGTTTTTAGAAGACAATTAATCTTACTATATAACAAATGCATGTGACAAAAATTTGGTTTTGTAAAAGAATGGCAACAAAGTTTATTAGTGCTAGAGCCCTTTAAAGTATACTGACATATTAGGCCATATCGTTATTGTGATTGGTTAGTGATAGAAATAGTATTACTTAATAATTTAATAATGACAATATTCAAACACATTCGCAACCCCCATAAATGTATGATACATTAAAAACATCACCTCAAACTAATTAAAACATTACTAGAAACAATTTGCCTTGAATAACACGTTGTTCTTTTGAATAGATCATTCGGATGTCGTCCTCGCTTTGCAAACTATTTTCAAGTGCAAGAGACATAATAACTAATAAGACCCATATTTGTTGTTTTAAATTTGACATTGCTGATATTATCATTACATATAGACTATGACAATATCCATTCCGTTTCATCTTTTATGATACACCTTTTCATGTCCCTTACGGCAATGTGAACTAATTGAAGATAAAACTTCAAGAGCATCACTATTTTAATACAAATAAGAAAAGTAATAACTTCCGGCAATAAATTTCAAATAAAACAACTTTTGTGAAAAAAAGACAATTCCGGTATCCTTCAGTGTCAGCTGCGCAACGGGCGTAACTAAAAGCTACTGTTCTGTAAGCTTGGTAAGAAGGTCAAGACGCTACTTAGTACTTTTGTCAATTAATCTACCCCGGAAAATTGTTTATTTGCACGATTTGTGCAGCACATAGAAAAGTTTCAATAATTTACAACAGTAGCTTAGATTATTTACTAAGATGTTTTTTAATTATTTACAAAACAATAATTTTCAAAAATGGTTTCAATAATATTACATTCAATGTGTATACCTCAAATGAATGGTGTTCTATTATACACAATTATAAGGGAAAACGTATGTAAAATAACTATTGGAATTTGTTGTTCTTTTTTTCCGTATTTTAAGAACTTTTGTATATAGATTTATCTTGGACCCTAACATTATTATCCTTTCCAAGAAAAACGGGAAAGACTTTCTCTATTATTACATTATTTAGGGGTCATGCTTTTTCAAAGCTACTTTTAGATCATTTTTTGAAAGATAAAATCTAGCGATTGGTTTAAAGATTATAGAACATTAAAATGGTATTATATATGTTGATATTCATGTGAATGTATAAAATATTGTAAAGACTCGACATTTTTTTTTCCTGATCAGGTTTAAACAATTACAGACAGGAAAAGGTGTCATGTACTACCTTGAGAAGTTCGAGAGAAGATTAAAACTAAATCATCAGATAGTGCTATTGATTTTAAGCTTTGTTAAACAAGATATATTCACTCAAATAGTTGTCCAAGTTTAGATATGAGATAAAGAAATACAATATTGTAGATACTTATACTGATATGTTTTCATGATCATATCTTAACAGGCAGGAAAAGGTGCCATGTACTACCTTGAAAAGGTCGAGAGAAGATTACAATTAAATCACGTTATTGTCGTTAACACCTTGTAAAGATACTTGAAGAACAGGCTTATCTAATTTCAAGACGGATAACAAAAGATCATCATTGACTTATTAGAATTATTTAATCATATATTGTCTGGTTCATGTTATTAAATAAAATAAAGACGTGATGTGATGAGGTTTGTCTTTAAGAAATAACATCCGTCTTGCTGTCTAATCCCGTAATTAGACATCAGGTAATTAGACATCAGTTAATCGGATTGTTTACGATATGTGTTTACCTGATTTATTTCCGTGAACGGCTTGGTGGTTATTTTTAAAAATGTTTGGAAAAATGTCAAATTGACAAGATTTTTCAAAATTCAATTACATGTTGAATGTTCCCCCTAGGCCCCTATTGTTTTTAATTTTGCTCTACAAATTTGAAGAAATGATCAAAATGTCTGGCAACAAATTATGCATTACTTTCAGATATTTTAATAAAATCGAAAGGAGCGATGAAGGAAATATAAAACGTAAGTCATACCACAATTTCTCAGAGGAAGGCATTGTGACGTTCGTAATATAATACTAATAAAGGAGTAAATGCTAGTATAAAACTGTTAGTATTGAATAAAATATAATCATCCGAATTCTAAATTATATGGTGCAGTCCTTCTACAACAGTTTCGTTCTCGCCTCTCTATCATTGGAAATTTAGTTTTAAGATGTAGAATACGCTAAAGGTGCGAGTTTGGCCATGGCTCCGATATACCCTAATGTAATTAGTACTTGTGTGATAACGGGACGGGGAGACCCCCGTAAAAGGTACCTATTCTATTAAAATACACAAAATAAAGCGGCCTATGAAACACAACTCGTGATGCACGTCGCACTCTTTTCTACAGAGTAAATATTACGTTCAAGAAACAGTAGTTTGCCAACCGGGTTTGCCAAATGATTTCTAAACAAAAAGTGGGTTGGCACAGCGGTTTCAACCTCATTTGCACTACTTAGGTCCCGGGTTCGAGTCCGTGCACGGCCATCCGTTATTTTAAATGCATTTGGTCCCCCGATCCGTATTTGCTTCCGTATGTTTTCTACGAGAGCTTCAGTTTCCTCCTGCTTTCAAGATCGGGTTCGGTTTCAAAAACTTCCCCACCCAAGGGTAATGGGGAGGGGTTAGGGATATTACACGGTCAATATAACAACTTATAAAGTATTCACATAATTCACACCTACATAGTGATTTGAATGTGTCAATTTACCAGCAGCGAAAGTTCCCAATTATTATAAATATAATTGTTATTGATATGAGACACTGGCTGCAAAGGAAACATATCGATTCTCCATATCAAATATGTAACTGGATCTGGCGAAGTTGGGACTAATCGCTTCGAAAGGAGATGGGCATCCTGGCCTGTGAAAAACATCCGAATCCTTACCAAAGTAAGATGAAGGTAATAATTAATGAAATGAATCATAACTAGTCTGAAAGCACTTCATAAAACAATAATAAAAACAAAGACAGCCTACTAAGTTTGAGTTTCTGGGTCATCACAATTCATGATGTTAGCCTATTTTTAGTGAACTAGGCCATGGAGTCGAGCCTCTAACACTTAAAAGTGGCGAAGAATTTGCCAACAATCATAAACTTGACAATTTATGTTTAATCAGGGAATAAGTAAATGAATATTGCAGTATTTTCACTACTTTCTGTCGCAGCTGCTTGGACTTTCACACGACAATAAATAATATGACTTTTTTTGTACAGGTTTAAACATTAAGGTTTTTTTTCCCCAAAGTAAAATCTACAAGTTACATTTGGTACTCGAACTTGACTTCCGATCTCCGAGGACGTATTATTGGTTAAATGTGCGAAGCGGAATTTTCAATTATTAGTTAAAAATAAAGACATTACTTGAAAATTAAATGCATGTCAGAATGATTATGTCGGCGATATAAATTCTAGACGACCAAAATATTTATTTTGTGAGCTTACACATCATGAACAATTATTGTATACAAAAAATGATACGAATATTTGAGATATTTGCTTTCACAGTCAAACAACTGCATCTGTGTGAATGGTGATCATCTCTGACTATTGCAAATAATCAATATTTCAGGGCGTTTATACTTATATTGAAGCATTGATCATATCCACATAGAAACGCCCATGCAGCGCCTGGCTTTTAGAATATTACAATACTATTTATCAGCTCATTGATCGTGCTCAAATCGTAATGTTTCCTCATTATTTTTTTGTGTTAGTGTTTCCTTCTGTGAATAGAAATATTCTTAAAATTATATGTATCATCAATGTTGCTTGGCTAAAGTAGAGAAGGGGTTTGAGAAAGACTTTTAAAGCTATTAAAATGCCCAGTAATAAAGCGTTTATAAACATCATTACATATGGGATATATTATAATATATACTTTCGAAGAGGGAGACAAAACAATCAAAAAAGCTTAAACGGGACCAGTTTATTGTACATTATTTTGTGTAACATTTATTTTGTTATTCATCAGATTTGTCTTATAAAAATAATTGTTGCTTGTACTTGTAGCGCAACTTCCAACCAAACTTACACCTTATTGCGCTGTATAAACGTCGCTACTGTTAAATCAGCAAGATCAGATCGCTTCATTTAAGACCGCAATCGAAACGCGGATCTTATCAGCACTTAGATTGTAATATTTTACCGTTGTAATTACTCAAGCAGCTCACCAATAGCCTTGGGTGGTGGGAGCTTAAACCAAACTTTTAAGTTGGAGGAAACCGAAGCACTCGGAAAACATACGGAAACAAGACAGTATGGATCGGGGAACCAAACTGTACACCGCCGAGCGCGGATTTGAACCCGGGACCTCAGTGGTACAAGACGATGTTGCGCTAAATCCGAGTTTATGAGCTTCATGTCCTAGGCAATGTACATAGGCTAAAGCATGTCAGAATCTGGTAAATCTTATACATCAGCAGTTTCGAGCACATTTGCTTGGACTACTAGTATCTTGAACAAAATTATATGTTTTTTAGCTTTATCCATTTTTCATTATTGGTGTTTTGAGACGATTCGTAAATCAGACTAGACCATCAAGTAAGTGAAACCTACTAAACAAGTGTTGTATGTTATTACACCTTGAGTGAGGGACTATCCAGTAAATCCTATGGTCTTGTGGCTCTACACACCCCTTATCAAGTAAAAGCACACTTAACCTTTGAGGAGAACTTACATCCTTTTTTATATATAATTGTAATATCAAAGAATTCTTTGGTAGTATCAAGCGGTTATTTTTTCGTGAGCAAAGACCTCTCTGTTCTTAAAAATCTTCTTAAACATCAATATCGTTGACATGGAAAGCTCACGTGATGCCATGAAACATATTTGACAGACCGGTTAGTCATCTAAAACGTCTTGTTCAATTTTACTCAGGATTAAATGACTAAAACACTGTCTTTAATTTATATTTAACTTTAATTTGCAATAAGTAATGCAGATATTTAAGACAGACGGCATGATTACAAGAGACCACAATTTAAAGGGGGATTTTTACAATTAAAGTCAACTGTAGCTTGTATAATAGAAATGATCAATTATGAAATATTCGTAAAGTATAACAAAATGAACTGACCTTTCGAAAAATAAGACAAAAAGTTCGGTCAAAATAGGTCATAGACCTTGGTAGTTGTGCTCCTACTGAGCTTACATGTTAAAGCCATGATATCAGATCCCTAACGCGGATCAACCTGGATAACTTTAGGACCAGGTTCAACACACATCCAGCGATGAATTTCACAGCTTTTGCCACCCAGTAATAGCCTTAGCCGGTTGTACAAGACTGGGTCAACCACAGAATATCTAACCAATCTCTTCATGATCCGCTCTTTTCTCTCTTAGTTTTGTTCAATTTTGTACACGGCCGCTTTTCTAAAGTGAGCAAATCCCTCTTGATTCCCCTTAATCAAGGCTTGTGTACACGCCCACCTTGTTGACGACTACTCTATGAACGATGCACTTTTCTTAAGTCGTTGCCTATCATAGAAGTGAACAAGGAAGATCTTGATTTACTTTTTATCTTAATTTTACTAAAACAGCACAAAAATCAATTCAAACTGTCCGGGATGGGGATACTTTTTGGATCTCAAAGGAGAAGCAAGGAGATAAACAAACAATGTAAATGTTAAACAGTAAAAAGGCAAAATAACTGAACAAGCAGTAATGCAATTAAAAGGGGAAATGTGACCACTGTTTCTACAGGCAGGAAAACCTGTCTTTATCAAAGCAGTAAAACAGCAAATACTTAGTGTCTTGATAAAATACAAGTTTTTCTAGTAGACATGTCGGCCCCATTTCCCCCTTTCTATTGTATTACTGCTTGTTGAAATCTTCATTTCTGCCTTTCCTATCTTGACTTTGCATTATCTGTCTGTGCAATATAACCAATATGTGTTTTGATATCCAATGACTAAATGTACTTTGTATACGCTTTTAAATTGTTTTGAATAATTTACCAGCCATCTATCCCGGGCTATCTTTAAAGAGTAAATAATGATAAGAAGATTACACGAAGAAGCATTCTAACCCTTGTGAAACATGATGATGATTTCATTGCTGTTGGAGCTGCTGATGAGGATGATGCGACAATGGTGATAATAATTAGGGACTGTCGAATAAAAAAGGGATGACTGAAATATCCGTACTCGCACTTATACATTTTTTTCTACCTGCATATTTCTTCTTTTGTTTTAAACAGGTCTGTGGTTCAGTGGTCATCGACCGAATAAGGCCACTGACCATTTCGCCGTATGATCTTGACCACTCCCGCCCCATGGATTATTTGGATTATGGTGCTGATCTTGTATTTGATTCATGTGACCACCTTGGGGGTTATTTCACCATATTGTTCTGAAACATGTAACTCATAAGATTTTAATTACAGTTTCATTCAGTTTGACATAATTTGTAAATTTTAGAAGCTGATGCAGCTTTTTAAACACAGGCAGGTGTAGTAATTAGTATCACTGCTGTCGATTAAGAGTTGAACGTTGAGGAAAATCACATTTACAATATCAAATTAACTTGAAAACATAACGATACAATGTATCAGACTTTTACCACTACTTTTTATTTAGTTAAAAGTTTCCTTCAACAAAGCATGGCTTCAAAAAACCGAGAAGATTTTCTCACCAAAGTGAAATTAAATATTAAATCATGTAAACATGGCACGTTAAATACGTGTAACTACTGATTACATATTAATGTGCACTACGTATACTGGTGTCATGAACAACAGCGTCCGGATGACCATTCCACTGTATAGCAACCTTCTCTGTACATGCATCATTCGTTTGGCCAAGGTCAGCTGTTTTCCGTTGAATTCAATGGCAGGCGGACCCTCACTCATGGGGGACGATCAAATTCGTTACACCGGTTGAACTCTTGAATTTATAAAACGTCAGCGTGCTTCTTTTAAGCGCGTGCACGGTTTCTTTAAAAATTGTAATCGGCAAATCTACACTGATTCAACTGCGTGAACAAAAACCAATAAAAGACTATTATATATTCTAGTAAGAGTAAAGACTTTTTGTTCGTTGTGGTTGATATCAATTAAAAAGTAGTGAAAACCCTCCATTAATTCTAAAATGATTGTTTTCGAGCATAAATGGTTCAAAGAAAAAAAAGTTAAAATGCTTCTGGCGTAGCCGGTATTAAAGGTCATTATAATCGTGAAGCGTTATTGTTTTTTTGTTCACTCTAATTTCTCATTCTGTCTATTTGGTTTTGCCTTTTAATTTCTCGTAACGAATTGTCTAATATCGGCGCTTATCAAGCTTACTGCCTTTACATACATTGTTATTTCTTCAAATGAGTTTGACAGGGCTCTCAAAATGAAATCCACATCGCCTGCGCCTATTGTTGCTGTAGTATCACATTTCACTTGGTGAATATCACTGTAGTCACTAATCCTACGTATGATCATGATGATTGGTTATAGAACCACTGCAGTTTATGTAACACAGGAACCATTGGTAGGATAAGGTGGTTTGATGATGCATGCCCATGATAAGATGATACACTAGGTATTGGGTAGTGCTGTTGATCTTAGTACAGCTAGAGTGAAGATACAGGTCCTTATGAGGGATTACATATTTCTGTAAAATTTTGTTAAAGTTGTCCTCTTTGAAATATGAATTTAATGACATGTGTCTCATAAAACTGTAAAGTAAATTGGAAAAAAGTTCAGGAGAACGTTAAATATTCAGAACACCACATACGATATTATTCCATGGATGTTGCGTTGACAATTTTATTACATTTGACAAGTTTCTAGAATTGATTAAGCTATTTAATTTCCTAATGTTTGGTCATTTTAGAACTAGTAAAACGGCAAGATTTTACTATTCTTGGAAATAACCCTTCATTATCGTGTATTTCAGTTTGATTATGATTCAATTTAAAATTAAGAGGCGTTTAAAACATTCTTATGTAGTTGTTTACCTATTTTTATTTGTGTCGGTGTTTGTTGCCTTTTGTCTGATGTAGACTCATTCTGAATAGGAAGCGTGGTCGATAGCGTTTGGTATTAGAAAATAAGATATCGGGCGCCTGTCTACTTTGTAAAGAAAACATTTACTATTGACAACAGTAAAACTTTGGATTTAGGTTTAAGGATTTGTCTTTCGTCAACGGAGGACGACAGGAAATAGTCACTCGGTGAAGGAGGCGTGATGGGCTTTGCTCCTCGGGCCGTCCTACCGGCTTCAAATAGTCCCCACCCCGCCGGTAGTAGCTGCAGCACCATATAGCCCACCCAGAGAGCCCCCAATCATGTATCTACCATTTCATGGTTTGCATTTTGTAACGAATGAAGCAACGGGTCATTGAGAACAGGCCTAAGCTTAACAATAGTTTCAACAAGACTAAGGCTTCCGGGGTTATTCTTAAAAATAACGAACCATTCACGACTAGTGAAGTAAAGTTTGAATTTGCAATTTAGATTGGTTATTATTTAGGCATTCTCTCCCTCATCAGATCCCGTAATCATGGTGAACGTTTTATGAAGTACTCCGACTGCCGCTGGGAGTCTTAATGATGAGAGACGCCTTTAAGTAGTGAAATATCTCAGCTCTGCAAGAGCTTGGTACTATCATGAGAGGACTTGACAAATTTGGGCTGACATGTTTCGCCGGCTATGTAATTTGCTTTGATGAAATGGTTACTCTGGTTAAACACAAATTCAAAAAAGAACCTTAGGTCCAATGATTTCGATGAGGCGTATTAAGCAGTAATTACGCATAGTTAAATGAATTTCCTCTTTGTGACTGATTAACATTAACATGGACATTGGACAGCGGTCTAGAAGTGCAAAAAGTCCCTTGTGTGGAACACCATATATACACATTCAAATTACTGTTGCTGTACTGAATTTCATTTGATTTTAAGGAGACTGATTTTAGAAACCATTTACAATTTATTATCACTACTATGGTATTATTCATTTTGCTACCATATCTGTAATACTGTATTCATTAACATACTATTAAAATGCTCATTACATAAGTAATATTTCGTCACCTTGTTAAAATAATGGCCTAAGTCAAATTTTGAAGAAAAAAATTCTGG
>JAUMTS010116999.1:0-10181 GCA_032273385.1 Ophiopholis aculeata | reverse complement strand
TTTTTTTCTTTGAAACACTTCTATACCAAAATAAGATTAGTTCAAGACAATAAAACAGGAAACAAGTAAGTGCTTTAATTAATTAGGCAGGCTTAATTAATAGTTTTAACGTCAGTAAAGTACGTGGCCGTGAACAATGTCCCTGTTACGAGTTACTATTAACATATGTAAACTATTAATATAATCCTGACGTCAGTTGCATAGTTCAAATTTATTTATATATTTTGCATCACCAAGATAATTGTCATCATGGCCATTCCAAAAATAGACTTCTATAAATATCAACCTCATGAATACAAAATAAGAATTGGTGTCTTGGATGATGTTTTAATTATCTGTCAGTGCAAACTGAAAGAATGACGATGGTTAACAAAAGCTATGACACAGTTAGTCTTTATAAATGTTGTTATAACATTATTCAAGACTCTAAAATGGATGAAAATATTCCTATGCTTCGTTGCATCCTGGTCATTTCTTGTACACAGATTATGCTCCATTTTGACCAAAAGTCGAAACCTGCTTAATTTTTGCATGTCGGGTCGACCGGTCCAGGTGATCAGTGATGACGTCACATCCAACCATGGGGTGATACTAAGTGTACTACATTTCCAAATGTAAAACGAGTGGAAAGGAGTAGAACAGAAAACCCCTATTTCAGTGGAATAATTTAATTCAAAAAATAAATAAAAGTTTTGACTTACAAAAGAGCCTGACCATTGTCATCAAAAAAACCTTTCACTCCTTGATAGAGTGTGACTTCACTCAAAAAAGGGGCTTCATTTAATTACAAAGCGGAAACCTATCAATGAACTTAATGCATGTATGTACTTTACAGATAAATAATTGAACACATTTTACCCTTTTTTCCAGTTTTTGCATTTGGTGAGACATATACAGTATTACTAATAGCAAGGTCAATTCAAGGCGTAGGCTCATCGTGCTCGTCAGTGGCTGGTAAGAAATGGTAAAAAGAATTCTTTTAGGGTTTTTAAACCCCGGCCGGAGGTCTTAAAAGACTTGCCTGAATTGGAAGTTTTCCGTGTTCAAAGCATTTCTCCTGACATTCTCCTGAGTATATGTGCATGCGACTTGAACCGACAGGAGTCAACTTCTGACTCTCCGCTTACAATAATGGTATTTGTTATTGTATAAAGCCATTTGGTGGTCTTTGAGTGAGTCTTTAACTCGAGCAATTTTGCAGTTTGGTATAAGCAATTAGGTTTCCACTAAACATATTCATTGTTCCTGATCCTGTAAAAACTTCAATTATTAGTTGATAGCAAGATTATTTTTTCCCATTTCTCAAACATTTGAGGAAACACTTGTATGCACGCTACTTCACTTCGACTCCGAATTATAAGGGAATATTGTTTATCATGAAATATATTGTTTGTTTGAATAATCATTTCAACAAGCAAATCAGTGTTAGTAAAACAAGTTGATAACCTCAACTTTTCTTCAATGAGAATATATAGCACTGTAAATTGTATTCTATAACGTAACCTTTACGTGCCTTTTCAACATGATCAATTTTATATACACTATACTCATGTTACTCTGTTATCAGGGGTGTGATTTTCATGGTGTATACATTATGAGATCGCAAGATTTTAAGCTCTTGAGATTCGTAATTGTAATCTTTCTTAAACAATTGAACATATGAAGCATAACCGGAGTAATATATCGGGAAATATCAAACCTCTTAGTGCTAGGATTGGCACATACCCTTAAATAAGCGATCTTACTGTTATGCCTTATCAACAGTGAACTCTCAGTGCTGTGTTAACTAAATTTCAATTATTATCATTATTTTGTTATTATTTATCAACTAGGAATGGGCATGCTAGCACAGCGATACTCTGGGAACGAAGAACGCGGTAGTGCCATGGGGATTGCACTTGCAGGACTGGCTTTTGGAGTATTGAGTAAGTTAAAGATCGGCAACTAAAAACGCGATCATGCAACATATAGGAAGCACATGCGGAACAGTGCAAGTCTCGTGATCTCTGAGCTGCGGCCAACGTGTTTATGTTCCTGGGCAAGGCATTTAATCTTGGCCTTACAGGGAACGGCCATGATAGCAGATGATACACACCCGCATCCCGCACAACCCCACCACAGACACATCCGCGTCGCAGGGTCGTAATCAATTTTGCGGTCACTTGTTATATAGATCGAAGGGACCAAGTTCTGTTTTTAAGTTAATGTTCCCGATCAGACATGTCCGAGGTATACCAATTAATTCCTGTGAGACAAACAGTGCTATGAAGCCCCCCTCCCCCGCGCCCCTTGCCTCTTCAAGTTACGCCACTGTTGCACCCACACGACACAAATATAAGCTATTTATTAACAATATTCTTGCAACCTTTTATTTCATACAGTTGGACCACCGTTTGGAGGCATTATGTATGATTTTGTTGGTAAAGAATCGGCATTTTATGCTCTAGCGGGATTGGCACTTTTAGACGGATGTGAGTATTTGAACTTATTTTCCTCCTATTTGGTAAAGGAAACGCCTTTAAGAAGGGTTGTCAAGTACGCATCAGGCGTTTTTTAGACGGAAACTTTGGGTTACATCATTCTAAAGTCACAATTTAAATCCAATTAAAAAGCATGTTACCTATCCGCTACTCGACAGTACAATACGAAGAATATTGAACAAGAGATCTGATCAGATAGTTTTAATTCAATATCTGTATTTCACAACAACGAGGTACGGATGTTTATTGTACGTTTGAACGAAATCAAGTACTTGTCTCAACTTGGTTTGAATATTCATAACTCATCATCCAATATGGCGCAGTATGTTTTTTATACTAATGTTAAACAAACTACTGAATTTACGTGTCTTCTCTTAAAAGGGGTTAGTAACTCTTTGCCTGTTTATCATTGAAAATAAAATGGAAATCCTAAAGCTAAATGACAAATTGTGAAACTATATACAATTATTATCAAACCCGGTATAACTTTATTTTATTTTTTTCTTCTAAAAGTGTTGCAGCTGTTTGTCCTCAACCCAGGGTTCCAAAAAGAAGCCGAGATGGAAGGCACGCCTCTTTGTACGCTATTACGTGATCCATATATCGTCATTGCAGCAGGTAAGTCCATTGGTATTTCGTGATCTTAGAGTTCGAGTTCGAGGCCCGCTGCGGCCAACATGCGCGTGTTTATGTCTCTGGACAAGACATTTAATCGTGATTGCTTCGTCGACCCGAGCGCATCGCATTGGGTATAGCTCTTATGGGAAATGTCACAATCTATATGCAGAGGTTGTGATGGCTTTGGCTAGGTAGGCACCCTAGTTAATGTGAAATGACAGTGATGATTTCCTTAGGCAGCGTAATAGTATTACTAATAATAATAATAATAGGCAACAGCGCTTTGATCTTAATGGAATCGCGCTATATAAAAGCCTTATTATTATTATTGTTTCGGGTAGGAGTCCGTTTGTTTTCGGTGTCAACCGAGGACATACCAGAGTACACCCTGCACAAATGTGGACACATACCAACTGAGGACTGCCCTCGGTTGGCAGGCTCTGTCATTAAAGCTGAAAACCCCCTTAAAACAAATAAATCGTCATGCGCATATGCAATAACAGTTAAAGTTTGTACATTCAGTGGCCCAAAAATCTCCTTTTTTCATGACATATTTTATTTTTACTCTCTAGGGGCTATCACATTTGGTAATATGGGAATAGCATTATTGGAACCATCTTTACCAATTTGGATGATGGACAATATGCATGTTCAAAAATGGCAAATAGGTAAGAAATTTGGTTTGTTTTTCCGTTGTTTTATTTACGCTTTGTTTATTTCCCAACCAAGTATTGCCCTTTTTTAAATGTATGCGCTATGCGCAGACCTTAAGCGTACGAACAATTATAACAGGTAATGAGTAAAAAAAACCCGTTGACCAAGGATTCTCCATGTTCATTAGTCACTCAATAACATGTTATAGTGTATAATCAGCCAATCAACCGTCCGTGTAGGACACACAGGCGTCGAAGCAGAGCGATACAAAATGGCGTCTTCTAGAATAGTGCTACTTCTGATTTTCTTATTTATTGTTGGTGAAAATTTGCAACAATTAAGCTTAGAAACCTTAATGTACCAATAAGAATAATCAGATAAACTCATTGTAATAATTACTTGTCTCTGACGTAATATAAAGCAAGTCTTTTTCTTCACTTTTTTAATCGTTCACAGGTGCAATTTTTCTACCAGCGAGTTTTTCCTACTTAATAAGCACAAATATTTTCGGCCCATGGGGATATAAGCTTGGAAGGTAATTGCTTTTTTCTTTTTTTTAAAGGTGCCTGTTCCTATTTTTACATATTTAGTTTTTACCTCAAACTGATTTACCCCTAAAACATATTTGGCAAACTTCCACTTCAATTGAGCCCCTTGTTTAGGCTCCAGGGCCAACATTCTATGTGTAATGCTGGGGGATGAGGCTGCTATTTAATACAACCGAAATTATTAATTCGAGTCATGTACGTATATAGTTTATAGTATAATGAATAATAAGATTAATCCTTTAGGATGATCAAATTCAGTACTACTTCCGGTTGAGGCTGAAGCCGGCATAGCCTCCTAATAACTTAAACGACTTATTATCTGCAATACAGCAGTGAGACTCATCTGTCAGATAATATAATGGTTTCGAAACATCACAAATTGTCCTTACGTTTACGGTCACTTTGCTCTTTGGGCTGGAAACAGGTTATTAAAACACGGTGATTTTAACCACACTTAAATAATGTTTGTCTACTTTCTTCACAGATGGCTCTGTTCCCTTTTAGGAATGATTGTAGCAGGTGTTGCCATGTTAACAGTAAGTTTCCGAGATAGATAATTATAAATTTTTTAAAGTCTTCAATATCAACGCTTCTTTTTTAACAATACGAGCAAATTATTCACCTTTCCTCAAATAATTGTATCCAAGATCAACACCTCAATCATGAATGAGTAAGTCAAAAATATTAAGCTATCAATACTTTCCCACCAGCAACGGAAGGTACCGATTTCGAGCCCCAATGGTCTCGCTGTTATTGAGCGTACTTGGAATTCCCTTGGACAGGGAACTAACTGCTAATCGTGGAAACCAGTACGAAACTGCCGGAGCTGAACCTGGATGCGATAGTACAAACATGTGGTTTATTTTAGTACCGCGTCCTAAGAGGTTACGGCGGTCCCAGTCTCCATGAATTTATGCTTAGCTGGCCGGTAGTATTGGGTGACTTGGGCCACATTGGGTAAAGAACATCTGTAAAGTGTGCTGAGACCGCGTAGAGTTACAAAGTCAGAGAGGCACAGTGCACTATAACTCATCTGCGATTTTTTTTCTTTATTTTCTAGATTCCGTTGGCCAAATCTGTACCTCATCTTATTGCACCAAACTTCTTATTAGGATTCGCCGTAGGTAAGTTCTAAAATATGTATTTAGTTACAATAAAGTCTTCTGGCCAATCGGTATTTTTATGGTCACGGAAGTGAGTGTTATACGATATCTTGATACAGGTTTCAATGTTGTACAATTTATTTCTCGTTTAATAACATTTGCTCAATCAACTTCCGAGTCTCATGTATATTAAATATCGTACAGTGATTTCCTCCTCTATAAGCTGCTTTGTTCATTTCTTATTGTCAAATTGCCACAGGTTTCAAAAGTCAATATGTTACAGTTTCAAGTCCGTTTAATATTGTGCAATTTTCGGGACAAAGTTCGAATCACTTAGCTGTTTTAACAGTCCAACGGTGAATTATACTTATATGAACAAAATGATCTTCCTTACAATTGAGTCGCATTTTGTGTTATCCAGGACTCGGTTGTTTGAGTTTTAATCAATAAATTGTTTTCAAATGAAAGATAAGCCACGTGTTTGATATGATAATAAACGATGAGTAAAATGCTCTCTTTCAATATGACTGTTTACATGTATTATTGTAACGTTTTGCGTTATCCGGGACTCGGTTGTTTCGGTTCGATCAACACGCTTCTTGAACAATAAAACATATAATAGCACAAATAATAAAATAAGCTAAACTGTAGTCTTTGTTACTAATAATTTTAACGTGAGTAAAATACAATGACTTATTTTACATCAATGACACATTTGAACAGTCTAATATGCGGCTTACTGATTTTAATAAATCCTAACTAAATTGTAATAATTGAACTTACTTTTTACCCAATGCAGGTATGGTAGATGCAACCATGATGCCCATTATGGCGTACTTAGTGGATATCAGACATGTTTCTGTGTACGGCAGTGTTTATGCCATAGCCGATGTAGCCTTTTGTATAGGATTTGCCATAGGTAGGTCTAAAACAAAAACAACAAGTTTGAAATAAAACAATTGAATTTTAATGACTTTTGAGGGTCAATGGGAAAGGATATATTCTCCAAACTATATGTTTTTTCATATCAAAATGTAATTTAATTAATTCTCAGAGCTAAACATGTTAAGTGGTGAGCTTTCGACACGACGACTTTTGTGTTTTTTCTGAGGTGATGTTATTGATTTTTGAAGAGTGTCACGTGACCCAGTAGATCTTTAATAACGTGACAAAATCGGCCGGTACACTAGTGACAGTTCGCGGTGGTCCTTGTCTCTAAGCTGGGGTGGCGCTCATTTGAGATGTTTTAGTTTATTAAAGGAAACTGACATGCCATGATCAAAAGTACCTAATATTTGAAAGAAATCAAATTGATCACATAATCTTTCAAAGGGGTGCCACGACTTACATGCAAAGTTATTTTTATATATTATTTGTCACTTTTAAATATCAGTTTATCTCCATAACAAATAAATAAATGATGTGTGTGATTTTACCTTTATTCTTCTACAGGTCCATCATTGAGTGGTGAAATTGTCCACCTAATAGGTTTTCCATGGTAAGTTCTTTTTAATTAAAATAAGTTGTTTTTAAAGCGGAATTAATTATAAATAAAACATATATAAAATCTGAACACCTATTTACCCGAAAGGCTTTGAACAGTTTTTGAAGCGAAATATTACCAAATCTCGGTAAAACAAATTATTTGACATGCAACACACTCTACACTAAAACACTCATAAAATGTGCTTATTTATCTTTCATTTGATATTCTGTGTTGCATTAGTATGGTGTTCTTAATATACTGTTGCTTTTGGGACATCAAATTATATCAGTCAAAGAATCCGCTTTTGTGGTTGTCGATGCATCGATTTTCGGTAACACACAAATCAGCACATACTCGCTATTCACGTCCAGAATGGTAATGATTGTGTGCTTAATTTGAGATCAAACTGGAACAATTGTAATGCGAAAATACAATTCTTAGTAGGTAAAGGCATCAACTCCCAACAGCACATCAAACTAAACGGTGATAGGCACTAGATATACTCAATACAATCATTTAAATACAATATAATCCAATCCCACCCCTCCTTCCTCTATATTGTTTGCAGGTTTCTGAGAATCGTGGCGTTGCTAGGGTTTCTTTATGCTCCTCTCTGCTACTTCCTCAGGGATCCACCTGTAAAAGAAGATAAGATGGTAAGTCATACTTCAAATCGCTCAAGGCGATTTTTTGTCGCATGTGCGCATATCAATAAGGCTAAACACGTCGGATGTGTAAAAAATACGCTATAATCTTTTTAAGATGAGTAGTTCTTGTTAGAACCAATCACTTAATTTACTTGGTAGCTTATTTAAATGAGTCTAGACTAGAGATGTTCGTACTTTTTAGTTTGCTGTTTGATTGAATTGTAACTATTGAAAATGTGAAGGAACCTGTGTCAAACATTGACACAATTAGGATTGGTTAAAATTGTGTAATACAAACTCCATACTACAGTGTTACGGTTCATTTTATGAATAGGTGTAAATTTGGTGAGCAAAATTTCAAAATACTCAGTCGTTGAGAACGCTTACTTTGAGTGCCGGTTGGCGCAGTGCAGAAAATGACCAAAACACGTTTCCTTATGAGACACCATTTTGTGTTTTTATTAAAATAAAACACACTTTCACAGATACGATACATTTCAATACTAAATCTTTACAAAACCTACAAAACCAACCATTCGGCAAAATTAAACGTTTATTTATATAAAACCTTATTTAACCTTTACATTTAACTTTTCAATGTTTGTGTATTATTACGTTAAAGATTGAATGAGGTAGGTATCATAGGCCCTGACGATACTTTTAGGATAATTTCTAAATTAGAAACACCAAAAAGTCGCCATTTTAAATGGCGAGTAAAATTGGCCCGAATATAGACGATGACACGCCCGCTATGCTAAATGCCACACAGCGCGACGAGAACGCAATAACGGATTAATGAAGACATTACGAGTAATTTCCTCGCGATTTAACATGGCGTCCGTAACTATGAAAGGGTGTATTCAAACAAATTGTATTTTCTAAGGATGTTTGCAGCAACCTTTCGTGATGTATGCAGTTATCAGATTTATTATGGCGTACTCTAAAATAATAAAATAATAAAGTAGCGCCAAATCTATTTTAATAGATAATGTTACAAATTACTTATACAAATAAAGCATACGTTTACATTTTTTTCCTTACAGTCTATACTAATGGAAGAGCGGTTACCAGTGTCGTATTCCACGCACAAGATTCAACAGCAAACATATAATAGCATACAAGACGACCCTGGGTACCATACGATGGGTGACGATCTGGAATACAATGCCGCAATTGAAGACGAATGAAAGGATACTGATTCAGCTATGGCCGCTAGATAAATGGTTTCAAAGACCTTATGGTGCAATATGTAGTAAAACTTGAAGAAAAAAACAGATCTGTCTTTTTACCTTATCTAATCCTGGCATTGAAATACATAATATCAATCAACAGAGTTTTGTAAATGGTTTGTGTTTTTACAGACTGGCCATCCTTCCATACCTCCACTTTATAATTCTGACTATACATCACAAGCAATTAAAGAGCTCGTTTCCAAACCCTGTTACGTCTAAGACCTAATGATTTTCAGTTAGTCCTTCATTTTTAATTAACCTTAATTAATATAGACGAGAAGTTTATCCAATTTGGAAAACTATAAGGGCTCCTTAATTTAACATTTTAGAAAACTAAATAAGATACTGGGTTGTGGACTTAACACATGGAACAAATTGTTTAATTGTTTAAGACATGTTACTCTGTTTTTATTTCAAGTTCTAACCTACACCAACAAGTCATATAAGAAAAGAACATTGAAAGATAATAATTAGCCTATTACTTGGAAAAAAGATTTGTTTTACGAGTAATTTTAAGAGTAGTTTAGTATTAAGAATGAGTTACTTGTATCATTATCGACATTTGTCATATAATTTTTAAAACAAGCTTTTTTAGATCTTTATTGGTTATAACAGGCATCAGAAACGCACTTATGAGGTCCATAATACCTAACTACAATATCACCTATGACGTCCCGTATACCTAATTCCCAACTCACCGATATTAGTTTGTAACACTGAGTTACCGTATCAACAGACACAATTGTATCAGTTTTACATAATGGGATACATGATTCAAATACGTATTTTTCAATATCACAAATTACCTTATTAAGTACTGCCGGTTTCGGAATGTAATCGTCACGACCTTAGATCTTGCCTTGTAGAAATAGTTGGTACAATATGTTTTAAGTGCAATATATAAATATAATTCAAACGGAGGAAACATGCACATTTTGAACACAGATTAAAAAAACAAGTGCAACATGCCATTTCCTGAACTATTTTAAAGATATGTGAATGTATTATTTTCGGGTTGTATGCCTAGTTTTTATTCAATTATTCATTTTCAGTAGACGTAAGAAGTCTCAACCACTGTGAGATATATGTCTTAATCTGTGGTCTCAGCATAATGTTTGATTGACAATTTGGAAACATGTACTTAAGGTTTAATAGAGCCGAAGGTGTAAAGTTCGGAAATTCACGAAATAGGGGTGCCCGGCTTACTGAAAATTAGTTCCATATCCGTCCCGGCAATATATTAAAATTCACAGACTATCGATCGCACTTTAGGGCTATTATACAACTAGCTACAAATGCTCGTTGTGTTACATGATTAACTATATTCTTATAATGACAATGTTCACCCTTTCTACATGAGTCTATATGCCACGGCGCATGGTCGGGATTCCGTTTGGAGAATTTATGACCCTG
>JAUMTS010116888.1:0-10182 GCA_032273385.1 Ophiopholis aculeata | reverse complement strand
GCCACACCTATCAAAGGCTTACGTACTGAATGGTCGAGCCAGGGACTTGAGATTAAAGCGCCCCAAAATACCCCCATAAGAAGCCCGAAAGTGCCGATCTCTAGTAACAAATACGAGTTTGATTAGAGGATCTACTAAAACCCGCAATTATGTGGTGACTAGGAATGCTTCTCGTTCAACACATGTATCAACTTGAAACCAACTGCTTCTAAATAACAGTTTTCATTTCGGCTAATTATAAGGGAAAATCATAACTATTAGAAAATATTGAATAAACAATAATGATTATTAGAAAAATCAAAGGACGCATGTATTACAATACAATCTTCTATTTGCAAAACACACACACAATTCTTTACTTCATGATATTGCAAACAACACAATCAAAACCAATATATGACACGCTGCCTTCCATCACGTGGTCAACGTTCTTTTGAATTGTCATTCTCCTTTCAAAATTCCTGATCATGTTGAAAAAATCTCGGACTGTTGGACACTTCAAATCAGCGTTAAAAACAAGTTTGTTTAATATTTTATACTTGGTTAATTTTGTGTTTTTCTTCACTGTAATGCGGTTGTTTTCTTGCGCATTGAGTCATTTTGTGTAACGATCTTAACAACGGGTTTTATTACCATTATTTTCAAAAGTGTGATATAAATGCCAACTTCATTTGAAATAAATTCGTAGATTCGAAGATAATTTAGTTATTTATCCACGTCATTATTAGTGCACATGGTAGGAGACAAGATTATCTTCTTAAAATACGTTTCAACCTGGGGACATTTGTAATATGCACCAAATATTACTTGATGTAAAAATCAATCAAAAAGACATTTGTCATTATTCTACATAATCACACAATAAGCGTCAGGGAAATGACCTATGCACAAATGTTGAAGGACTCAGTTCATAACACTATCTATAATTTTATTAATAAACAATTACTGTCATCAATAATTCTCAATTTTAGTAGGTCAACAAACGACTTATAAAGACATATCGATATAAACACTGTCAAATATTATTTAATTTGTTGGATAACAGAATAAACTGTAACATGTTTGAAATGGACTATGTTACCGTATATACCTACGACAATCTAAGTCTTTTATGTATATTTGTTGTTACATTACATTTATTGAACTTCAACAATTATTTATATGTCGTTGGCCACTATTTCAAATAGTTTAAAGTTCAATGGGTAGGAACTTTTTCTAAAGTTGATACTTTATCAAATCTATCAACAAAAAAAGGGTTCAAAAATCAAAATACGTTTGGTTTACCGTCAGCACCTTGTTTTTGTTCTTATAAAAGAATACTTCAACGTGTGTTTGAATTACTGCTACGATGCATGATGCAGTCAATACTGATATGATGCATGATACAGTAAAATCCAGTTTTGGAGTGCCATAAAAGGTAATGACGTAATGATGAGGGTAACAGTCCAGTGACATTTTTGAAATGTAGATAGAATAAAATATTTGGAATTTACAATACAGTTTTATCATATTTACCACCCTACTCTATCATCCTTGAAATACCAGCTAGTACTTACATATTTTAACTAGTTAAGAGAAAATTGGGCGTTTCCAAAAAGTGTAATCGATGAGTTAACCTTTCGAACTTAAAGGAAGTAATTTTCACATAATGTGACTAACTACGAGTCATAATGAACGTATTATGTAGTGTATATCTAGATGACATTTAAAAAAAATCAACTAGTTAAGTCAGTTTGCTTACATATTTTTTTTTTTTTTTTTAAATTGTTTTTTTTTCTATCGTATTCTATTTTTTGCACTACTACGTTTTGTATTGCTATAGACGATCTACAAAAAAGTAAAATGTATAATGAAATAATGAAAACAAGTATAATTGTCAATAGAGCATCAATATCAGTCATTAATAATATAAATATGTGAATGATATTCATGATAAAGTGTTGGTATCCTGCCTGTTTCAGCTATCATCTTGTCTGAGTTACTGTGTCTATTTGCAACTAACATGGACATCTAGTGATATAAAGTAGATGTGAAGACGATTCATATTTCATTTATTACTCCAAGGCAAATGATGGTATATATTACCTTGTCCCAGACAGAGAGATCTTCTTTAACCGCTATTACATTACAATGTAATTACAGAATACAATTCTATAAACATCTGATCCCTTCCAGTAAAACCAATTGTAGCGATATTATCACGAACACAACATCACAGAAGTGTTTGAATCAAAGTTACCCGTGTAACTGTAAATGAATAAGATTGGAATGGCGATAGATGAAAACAAATTACATGTACTTGTAACTACTCATCATTGCATTTATATCTTCAAAATCTGCTCCGTATCCGGTCATTTTTATTCTGAACAGTCTTAGAGCATATAAGGGGCCACAGCCAGGTCTCGACATGGTTTCCGAGCACATTGCAGGTGTTTCCAGAAGAATGAAGAGTAAATTGATGATTATTTTAATTTTGTGGGGAAATGGAGACAAGGGACTTAAGTTTAAATAAGGTTGATCACATCACACCATGTCTTATACGGGATATACAGCGTTAACCCTCTGACGACAATTTCTGAATTAAAGACATATTCCCATATTTGTTCATTAAATATATTTTGCTAAAATCGATCTTAAATATTGATTATGTGTAACTGAAGTGTTATGCGAGATTCCTTATGTTAATTCACGCTTCCCTATACTTCAAGACGCAAATAAAACTTCGGGATCCCAAAGTTGTATTCAACATCCCAGATTTTGAAGGAATTTTACCGATTTCAGCTTAGTTATTCACAGGGTTTATTATTAAAACGATATGGAATACAATCATGTAAAAAATAATAATTTGATAAAAATTGAGGGGGCGTTGACCACAAAATGTAGTAATATGCCTTTAACAAGCACAAACATTAAATTAAATAATTGCATCATGCATCATTCTAAATTCTCTATGGATTTTTCGTTTCAAAATAGCAGGAATTTAACGCTTTACATCTGAGGTAGGTCACCAGATAACAACCGTCGGCCGAAGTTTAGAGATACCAACCGTATATGTTTTTGCAAAAATTACACATTAATTTAGTCCCCGATCCAATCTTACTTCACACACTTCTTTTACTTGCCCCAATTTCAAATCATTATGATTATACTTGTTATTACGACACGATAAGCTAGAAAATTATTGTAAGCCACCGGCCTTTTAGTTTGGCCTTATAACAAATTTCGTTATGTGTCAAATTAGTTTGTCTGCATGAGAGTTCATAAATAGCTAGAAGACAAACTACAACAGTGTTGAGGGAGACGTAGGACAATTTTACTTTGTCTGGTTAACATTTCTTACAACATTTGAGCAATTTGAATTGGTTTTGTTGTAAGAATAATAAACACCTTTATTTTAACAAGGTAATCACGGTCATATTTAAGTTCAATCTTTTTCATACTAATTATGGAAACAAAGCCTTTTGTAACTATGTGTCAGTTCTATGGAACTCATAACCCAACATTCTCCGTTCCTCTCATAGTCTGGCCACTTTCGAAGCAAAATTGAAAACCCATTTATTTCCAAATTAATTACATGTTTGTAGACCTTAAGTTGACTTAATTGTATATATTGTGTAGCCTAAGATGTAGATTAAGTTTTGTACTTTAAGATTCTTTTGTAAAGCGCTTAGATCATTCCTTGCTTAGGCGCTATAAAAGTACCATTTATGTATTATGTATGTATGTATAACAATTAAAGAAGAAAAAAGGTGGTTTCACCCCTTTGGATGAGAAACAAAACACTTATGTCAGTCCTTCCCTTCTACTTTTTAAAGCCAACTTATTGGATAACATATTCATATCAAGACCTCTAGGCTTGACCAGCAGACTGTTTGGTATTTACAGGATGTTATAAGCTTACATTTGTATGTATGGATGTTTGACCCAATAACTTTTATACACAAAAGGAAAAGCAGATTAAGACGTGTTAAGCTTAGTATAAAACAGGTAAAGCCGAGTGGATTCTGTACTAGCCACGTTTGCAGGAGGCCGGCCGCACATCCTTGCATAGCTTAAATATAAGCTATATAACATAATTCATCACTTTTGGGAGATTTTTTATAGTAAAATAGGATTATTTATTTAGTGATGTTTGTAAACATGGCTCCATTCGAGAATACAATACTATAACTTTAAATTAAAGTACGTCCTAGTTACATCGTTGATACTGTGTGTTTTACTTTTTAAACAGAGCTGTTGTCGAAACTAAACGTCATATGATTTCGGGCGGTTTCTAATACTGGCTTTTTCGAGATGATAATGTTACGACACAAATATCTACATTTTGGTAATAATACTTGCGTTAAAGCAATTAACACTTTTAAAAAGGCAACGAATACCATTATACCATTTTGGCTTATTAAGTGACTTTTAGAAAACCCATTATTTTTAAGTATTAACTTTATGTTATTAAATATGTGTCTTATAATACGTATTTCATCCCTATAGTGTTGTATTTTCAGTTCATTGTATTGTCATATTTTCGGCAACATCGCTCAAATACAATTCCGAACTTAAATATCTCCCAAAGTCAATCCATACCACTTTCGATATTGTATGTAAATTGTCCCAACACGTTGTATAATTGACTAAACGATGTGCCTGTTTGATGTTCTATTTCCATGCTGACATATAAGGGCTAAGTTTAGGTAGTTGAGATAGAACTCATTGCCGCAGTGAGAATGTTAAACTTCGGTTACAAATTGATGCCCTACTAAACGCGTAACTTGAATCTCAAAGAAAATCACGAATTAATCAGTCACACAACATCGACAGGAAAAAATAAGGTCGTCGAGTCAACTTCAAGGGTATACACTTACCTTATATGCGTTTCTTAACAGTATTCTCTCGAGAGCTTTAAGCTCAACGGTTCAGATCAAGTAGGAGAGTTGCAACCAAATTTAGATGTTAATTGGTAATTGCACTTCAACAGATCAACTCATATAGTTAAAACCACGAGAGCTCGTTTATGCAGAATATGTACTCAGGTTAAAAATTTACGTGTGCTTTCCTCTTTAAGGGACGGGAAGAGGTAGAAGGGTGTTCTTGTTATGAAGAGTGGAATACGAATACTTGATCTGATGATTAATGGATGACAAAGCGCGTTGTGTACGTATGGGGCTTCTTGTTGTGAAGTATATTTGTTAACTACTTTACTTCTTAAATTAGACAGCCGTGTTGATTAAAGCAACCTCTTTACTAACAGAGACACTGTTGATCATTGGTTCAATAAAGTGCCGTTATTTTTAAGATCGAGTCAAGTATATAGGAGACTAACAGTTATAGCTAAACGTTATTTCATTATTTAATGACATAACAATATATAGGGAATTGGAATGTGACACGCTCCTCAAAAAAACGTACTAAATGACTTTATTAAGAAATCTGATAAAAGTATTAGAAAATGTTTGATAATCACATTAGTGCATATCAGTATCACTCGCATGCAAAACACCAACACTAATTTCGAAATTAAGAAATTACAAGTACATTCTTTTTTGCTTCCCATCAAACGTTTTGAAAATATTAATTTCCGATTTTCAGCACGGTATCACGTTATTAATTTCAATGTACTCTTCACAAGACAGATAATTTGAAACACGTAAAAGAATTATGCAGATAGGTAAATGGATACCGTAGTTTAACACGGATACATACGCGATCAAAATAATACATAATGGATTAAATTCAAATTGATGATTGATGAAAACACGTATCTTTATGCATTGTATCAAGAGAAAGCATTTTGAAAGACACGTATTCATTACACGTATTCAGCAAAAGGTAATTTCATTATTCATGGACATAATATTATGTATCAAATTTAAATGTTACACGCCCTTTTTGAGTTGAAAATTAATCCAACTGACACATGTTGGATGTTATAGCCCAATCTGGCAAAACTAATAAATGTCATGCTATGATTTCACCAAACACCCATCTTTACCCAACACTTTGTTGACCTGCTCTTCCTATGCAACACCTCAAAGTTTCAATGTATTTATGTGAAAAAACGCGTAATACGGTTCGTAACAATTACGGGTAGTTTACTTTGACAAAGGATTCAGCATTTAACCGTAGATTTGTATCACTTGCATTAAAACACACATTACCTAATGCAGCATGCCACGTCTCTTCAGACGTGTGACAAATATCAACATGATTTTCAATGATGAAATCTGTTAGATAATGTGCTAACTTATCAATACCTTGATTAGTGCACACGACAGGATTTTATTGGTAATACGATTTATATATGTATGCAAACGTAATAAACACAATTTCTCTTGCACTAATACAAATATTTTAACAATTTGTAATGCTTCATTTAATGGGATACATGAAGATATTTAATTTATAAACACGAATAGTTTTGTAGTAGTTCGGTACATATATTACTTCAATAAGTGTACTTTATTGCACTCAGTCAGGAAAATATGAACATTTTTTGTTTACATCAGTTGTTATACTTTGAAATAATAATTACTTAATCATTAGGAAAGTAAATTATTTTGAATCAAAGTATATTGTATTCCAATTCATACCACTACACTAGTGTTGTTCAACTAGTAAGTCGTAAGTGGATAGTGGATTGTTCAGGTATATCCTTGATGTACATGATGTAAGACTAAACAAATAAATGAA
Source organism: Ophiopholis aculeata (assembly GCA_032273385.1). NCBI lineage: Eukaryota > Metazoa > Echinodermata > Ophiuroidea > Amphilepidida > Ophiactidae > Ophiopholis > Ophiopholis aculeata. The sequence continues at coordinate 3,498 of JAUMTS010116888.1, read as the reverse complement.
CAAAACACTAACCCTTACCAAAACTCAAATTAACCCTATCGTTCCTTAAAAACACTGTCTTATTTGAAGGATAAATCAATTTTTTTGAAGGAAAAATATATGGAAAATGTTCTAAACTCATTAGGACGTTAACAATCATATATCACCATGATCGTGGAAAGCACATACATTCCCAAGTAAGTCACTGATCCCATATTAAATAGCTACACAAATATTGCGTTTTTGGTGGTTTACAGTACACACATGCTCTGACTATAATAATTTCTACAATAAAGGTAATAATAAACAAAGCTAGCTCGCTAGATTCAAAGCAAGTATTTACCTTTGAGCAAATACTTAACCTTTGCCAGGTACATTAACGACCCCAAATATCAACATATTTTAAGAAAATTCTAATGTGTTTTTTTAAAATCAAGTAAAGATCAGGGGCAAGTAGAGTTCATGTGTCTGGAAAAGGGTTTTAACTTGGTGTCCTCGTCACGCTGTATAAGCTTTGTGTAATGAGCAACAACTGCAACTGTAGTCTGCGTATAGGTATCCTTGGTTGACAATTGGGAACAGGTGGATATGTCTTAGTTTCGGTTATGTGTAAACTGTTGTCTGACTTTGCCAAATATTATGTCTCAAAAACAATATAATTTGTGCGCCAAATTCGAGATATTTACATAGAAACATACATTTGTTGTGCTTCCACGGAATATCGGTATAACTTAATCAATTCATTTATGACGTAGATAACGGGTAAGATATATAACCAGCATTATTAAACAAAGCATCACTCAATATGTTAAATTAGTGTCTAGTTAATACAAAAAACAGTCTTTGTTTAAGTGTGTTAATATTTTCCGATTGATGTTTGTATTATCTTTAAATAATATCGAAGACTGTTTTAAATTAAACGCAAACATATTCTATATCCTAGTTGAAGGAATTTCTAAGGATTTTTAAAAAAATTACTTAAAAGTCATTTTTTTCTAAAGTTAACAATTTAGTGTAATCGTAATAAAACACAGAAGAAGCTAAATCTGATTCAAAATGAAAATACATGCCGACTACGAAGGACATTTTCTTCGCCTCATAATTTGACTTACATATCCGACGATGCATTGATATATATAGGCCTATCCAACTGAGTGGTACATTGATGTCTACTAGCTTATCCTACTGACTGACATATTTGCTTAAGTTACAAAAGCTTAATTCAGAGGGATACAATCCAAGGAAAGATTTGAATTACGCCAGATCATATATACTATAGAACTATCTTGCATTGATTTTATCAAAAATTCTACATCCAAGATACCAACAACAGGGAATACGTAATACGATATAACTAAATTTTACGAATTCAGGTGGTAAATATCTGAGTAAGCGATGTCGGGAGAAATAGTCTTATTTGTTTACCAATAGTCTTTATTTTTTAGAAGACAGATTTGATTTCGTATCGCAATTTAAATATTGTTTCCAAAATATTTAACACGATTTCAGCGCAAATTCCCAAAGTACCCTCCGCTTTTAGCCAGATAAGTCAAGAAGACAAGGGAATTCACAATCTTTTTAAATAAAACATTACAAACCCCTAAAGAAGATATGTAAAGTTCAAAGCCTTTGAATTCTCAACATTTTTTAGCAAAAATATTCACATCTGGTTTGGGGGGTGTGCCATTAATTTCTGAAATAGTCCAATATCAGTCATTCATACAGCAACTCCTATGCAAGATAGCTAATTTATTCTTGTCAATTCTAATTCCAGCTACTATGAGTATCATCCTGCATTAGTGTGACTATGTGCAACTAACATGAACATCCTCTAGGATGTAATGCATGTGAGGTCGATTCATATCTCATGTATTCCTTCAAGGCATTTGTGGTGTATCCTGTCTTGTTCCAGACATAACAAGATATTCTTTAACCTCTATATCATTACTGTATGGTTACAGGATACAGCTCTACAAAACTCTGATCCCTTTGCGTTAAATTAATTCTGGCACCGATGATATCGGGTACACAACTTAATATTGCATTACAAACATCGCTAAATTCGGCTTTATTATTGTACTAGTGAATAAATAAGATCTGGAAGAGAGAAAAGGAAAATGTTGCATTGAAGTTTTAGTAATTTATCATTTTAGTTATATCTTCAAAATCTGCTTAATATCCGGTCATTTTCATTGTACATGTTCTTAGGGCATATAAGGGGCCGTAGCCAGGACGCGACATTGTTTCCGAGCATCTAATGATTGCAGGTGTTTTAAAAGGGTGACGAGTAAGTTGTTCTGCGGGGGAACTGGAGACGGGGGACTAATATCTAAATTAGATTGGTCACACCACTTCTCATTAGGGATATTACCCCATTTAGTTACAATCTCTGAATTAACAAGCACAAACATATAATGGAAAAGTTATCTTCATTCATCATGCAAGATTATCTATGGAATATTTGCTTGGCAAGACAGTAGACATTTAACACTATACATCTGAGGTAGGTAACCTTACCACTCTTTAGCATTTTCCTGATAACAACATTCTCCTGAAAGTTCTTTAATATTCCCTGCATTACGTTGCTTTTAAACAAATACTCGTAAATTTAGTTCGCAGGTCAAACTGAAACGTCTAAGATTTGCCCCAACTTAAAAAAACAAAACATCATTACATTTTTTATTATGACCCTGTAAGCGCGAAAACTATTTCAAGCCACGGGTTTTTGTGTTCCTATAGAAGAAACGTCGACACCAGCACACATTGGTTTGTTATATTGTCTGCTTAAAAGTGTGTGCATAGCTAGAAGACAAACCATTCACAAGTACAACAATATTGAGGAGAATTGGGCAAATCAAATTGTCTTTTCTTACACCATCTTATCCATCTTTAATTGATTTCAGTTGTCAGAATAAACTGTATTGCATAAGATATTCACAATATTTATTAATGTAAACTTCTTGACACACAACTAAATTTAGAATAAAGGCCGCACAGTTGTAATATTAACACTGGCTTCTTGAAGAGCCACCTTCAATGTTATATTTTCAAATCGAACTCGAGAAGTATATAAATTTATATGTAATGCATATTTATAGATGAATAAGCGCTTATTCCTCTGATGTCAAAGCGCATAATACAAACTACCACCACCGACAGCACAAATGTGGAACAGCAAACACATAAAATACAATGACTCAAGGCTATGATTCCAAAAACAATATACGAATAAGGTAGCTTATTCCATAGCCTGGGTCGAATAACAGGACATGATTTGTCGTGTGTAACGGTAAGTTTTAGGACTTTGTACCCAGTAAGATCAGCTGATGAAAGAAGGACAGGAGGTAACGTAAACTGTTTAGTATAACAAGAGGTAGCTCAATAGATATTCTGGCGATGAGTCATCTAAACAGAACTTTTTAGCTGAAGTTTTCTTTTTTTTGTAATCAAAAAAATAACAAAACAAATATTAGTTAGGCTTTCCAAGAAATTTAAGGCCAAAAACTACGGTTTTTTACG
>JAUMTS010116777.1:0-10182 GCA_032273385.1 Ophiopholis aculeata | reverse complement strand
TACTCAACCCTCCTGTCTGGCTTTATATGTTTACTTTTCAATTTTCTCTGTCTATATTTATATGTCAATGTTGAATACAATGGGAATGATGAAATAAATATGTACAACCCGCAACCAAAGACGATTTTGAACAAAATAATATACACTACTTTTAACGGAATTACTTGTGTAAAGTATTTTACAAAGAAAATACAGTTATAAGAATTCCATTTTGTTACATAACTAACATATAACATTTACAATTGTATAACCCACAACCACAAGCAATTTAAAACAAAATTACCTACATTTAAAGAAATTACTTGTGTAAACTTTTTTTCAAAGAAAATACAGTTAAAAGAATTTCATTTTGTAACTAAAATAAAGTGTATCTGAGATTAGAATGGTAGTGAATACGTTTGAGATTGTCCATGCGCGCCGCGTTATTTATTGCGCCTTGTTATCACTCGCGTGCATTTTGTTACTCTTCATATGTGAAATAATATTTACACTTTGGTCCAATCTTCCCGGCAATCTAATAGGATTACTTCACCATATTCACAGTAAGTAGACAGGCCCTACAAAAGTTCCGTTTCCGCCAACTTCAATACCGTCAGTACATGCATCAGAAAAATGTAAACTACTTCGCAGGGTTTGGCTACCAAATGTAAGCATGGTAAGTTATTCCTATAAAACTAGCTGGGAAGAATTGCGGTGCCCTCATTCTACCGTCGACATTTCATTTCAAATGTAAAGCGGTTGTTTTACACGCTGGCTGCAATTTTAGTGCACAAACATTGACAATTTACAATATTTTCTCAAAATGACAGGGGTTTTCTCCGGAAATACTGAACCAATAGTAGGCTTGTTTGTACTCATTAGAATGCATTTCTCATGCTGAATCTGAATATGGTGATGAAAATTTGAATTTTGACAATTAAAAAAAAACAAATTGACGTGTCGTCTGCAGTCGACATCCGAGTGAAGAGGGTTAAAGGAAAACCAGTTATATAGGGTGCATCTGAATCGGTGCAATACAGACCCCTATGTGAACAGAGATAATAATGCATACAGCACAGTAAAGAATTATTAATGTCGGTAAGTAGGCTAAGCTGTTGACTTGTGTGTGACCTTTTTTCCTAGATATAAACACTCACCAGTTAAATAGGCCTACTTCAGAGTGCTGAGCTAGGCCTACTACAAAGTGCTGAGCAAAAATATGTTAAATAAGTTTCACCTTGCAATTTGACTTCTGATTTTGAAACTATCAAGGGAAACAACGAAAATGTTCTAACTAGCAGTCTGGCCTTCTTAGAGAATAGACGTGACGTCACATTGTGTCTTTAGAGGGTTCGGTACAATTAGTGAGTTAACTTGTTTGTATCGACCTGCATCTAATTTCTGACAGTCCTTTGATTTTCAAAATTACTATAGCATACGTTTGGAATTTAAAGGACTGTTATATAGAAAATGGATGTAGAAAACTAGGCGCGGGCGGGTGCAGAGAAGTCGATGCACTAATTGTACCAAACCCCCGTTTGTACATAATAACAGTTTAATATCCGAGTCCATTTCCAAACTGGTTGGGTTGTTGTCCTCCAACATAGAAACCACCATTGCTCAAATATCCAGAAGGTGTTTGTTGTAAAGCATTACTAGTACCTGGCACAGCTGTACCTGCTACTACACTCGATCCAGCACCAATTCCTGGTCCCCCGAACAAAGTTGACCTAGTAAACATTCTGCCGGCGATGAATAAACCCAGAATCAGAGAAATAAATGCGGTAGATGCCGCTATTGCGATGGCGGCTGTGGCTGCACTACTTATTCCTGCAATTTTAAATATTATTCATTATAAATAATTATTATAAATAAATGGCATCACATGTTTACCAATAACAGGCCCTGTAATAATTTTACGTTAACAAAATCTTACAAATACCAAGTAACCAATGTATCTACCACAAACATACATGAAATCAATGATCTAGACGAAAATGTGTAGTTATCTAATGGCGATTACTATTATATTTTAAATTTGAATTTCCCGAACTTATAAAATATAAGGAAAAATAAAAAAACCGAAACAATTATAAAATTATGCACGCTGATTGGTATTACTACTTTTTCTGGTGACCCAAGAGTCTCATAAAATATTGAAAACATTATAAGCAGCACTACGGTACTATGTAGAATGTGATCGTAGAATAAAGGGACTGCACCTTTGGTCCCATCTCCCGGCAATCTAATAGGATTACTCTTCCATGATCACAGTAAGTAGAAGAGCTCTACAATGATTTGAACTTACCGTTTGCTGCAGGAGGTGCAGTGGTTGGCACGAGAACATCGTTATCTACGATGCTAATAGTAGTGGTGGGGGTGGTAATGGTTCCTGAAGAAACGCCAGTAATTGCAAGACTGAATAACTCCGTATTCTCGATTTCACTGTCGTCGGATATTGTGAGCTGACTCAGAAAAAACGAGTTAGTGCCTGCTGGAATGGTAACACTCATGGTTGGAATTATAGTGAAATCTCCCGGCGAATTTGCAGTACCAGAGCTTGCAGTTATGGCTAAAAAAAAAGAAACATAGACAAAGTAGCCTGAATTCCAAGTATCGTCTCTGCAAACAACGTATAAATAATAATATCGTAATAAATAATAATAATAATAATAATGGCATTTTTAAAGCGCCGTTTTGACCAGGGATACAAAGCGCTGTAATTTCGCTGCTGGTAAATCATCACAAGCATATCGCTTCGTTTAAGAGTGCTACTGTGAAGTAAATCCTATCAGTACCTAGGTTGTGATATTTACCGTTATAATTAATCTAGCAGCTCCCCAATACCATGAGTAGAGGTAGTTTTTGATCACAAACTAAACCGATTTTGAAGAAGAGGAAACCGAAGCTCTCGGAGAAAACCTACGGAAGCTGAAATGGATCGGGGAACCAAATGCACATAAAATCACGGCCGAGCGAGGACTCGAACCCGTGAAACCGTGATATCAGTAGTGCAAGACGAGGCGAACTACCGCTGCGCCAACCCGCTTCCTCGTAAAGGTTCGATTATATATAATATTCCCCAAGTCCAGCCCACAAATTCCACATAAAAACCTTGTAGTAAATGCAATATAATTAGAAGGTCAGATATTTCGATCCTACCAGAATCTTTGTTAAAGGCGAAAAGCAACTTTAACTTCTGAAATAAACAGTGCAAATCACAGTTTGGTCATATTTGGTAGATATTCGCCAACCCATGCTATAGCCCTTAATGATCTATCATCCTTCCGGTTCATCTGGTATATTCAATTTAAAAAAAAAAAAATCCTATATGATCCTGTCTTATACGTCTTAGTGCAACCTGGGTTATATGTCAGGGGCTCTGTTATCACCCCGCACCTTAAAAAGACACATAGGTTAAACGTACGGTATAAAATGGTCACATGTCAAAGTTTCTCATCATTATTTGAAAAGTACTTACTTAGTATAACTTCAGTGTTGCCAGTTGTAAAGATCTCTGGTGGTATCATGGTTCCTCCTTCAACATAGGTATATGTGGACGACCTCCATCCCACTGTTACTACTGCATAATAAATGACAATGTTAGAGTGTTGTTTAATCACTGTTCTTTGTGGTTTTTGACTATAGTGTTATAAATAACAATAGTTAAAGGCAAATGCCCTCAATTGTTCATATTTGTGTTGGCTAAAATCAGTGTTAGTTATTAGGTTTGTCTAATTAAGCTGCAAAGTGAGCTTCGTTTCGCCCAACACGTATTTACACGAGTAAAACTTGCATTTTGGTCACACACGCTCTCTTATACTGTAATACTCGATAACAAGTTGGGATCCCGATCAAATATACAAAACCGCAGATTTTGAAGGACATTTTGACCGATTTTAGCTAAGTTATTCAAATCATAAAGCAATAATAACCGAAATATTTGATGCCCGTTACGTAAGATTTTGTGTACACATTTGGGAGATATTAGCGTATTTTAATGACTTACCCTCATCATCATCGTTTATACAAACAACAACATCTTCTGGAGTCCCAACAATCACGTTATTTTGGTTCGGTATAATTTTACAAATAAAATTCTCGGTTGATTCAGGAGAGATATCCGCTGTTATTGGTATTGGTACGCAACCTTGTATCTTATTCTCTTCAAACTCAATTAGACTTATTGGGGTAAAGTCCGCACCAATATCAGCAGGACTTACAGGCGCTGCAGTACAAGTTATTTCTGAAATATTGAAAGTGTAATTGAAAAAGAGAAAAGAACGATTTGTTTATGGTAGACGTAAAGAATATTGTACATAGTAAATAAACATTTAAACAAAATGTCGGGTTTTTACAAAAGCCTTTTGATCAAAGCGCTTTACACTTATTTCTGGTGTCCGATAATGCAGTCAGCTGCCTTGTAATCCCAACGGCCTACTCATACCACTGGGAAGCGCTCAATGGACAATATTCCTAACAGCTACCCAATACGCTCAGGTCAACGAGGCAAGTATGGTGAAGTGATTTACCCAGGTTCACAACACGTTGGCCGTAGCGGGTCACGAATTCACAACCTTCAGATTACGAGTCCTGCGTTGTTCCGCTAGACCACACGTGCCCGATAGTACCAACAAACTGAACCGCTCATATCAAAAAAAATATGTTAAATCTAAGGTCACTAATTTTATGAAAACCATTCATCAATCTTGTTTGTACTGTGTGACGTAATCTTACTCATGCACCAATTTGTATTAACTGTGATCTGATGAAAGTTTTGGATCGCCATGAACTTGAGCTACAGAAGTATTAACGATGACGTTTTCATGTGAAACAAACTATTATTGACCGACATTTTTTTTTCGAATATTAAAATGCACCTGTTATGTATTAATCATAACCAAAACTATACTTAAACAATATGATGTATGATTTTTAAGTTGAGTTAAATGTTTAAAAAGCCGCTAAATAGTAAGCTGGCATTTTAATAGTAGTAGTGATTAACGAATCCATAGCTAGTTAATGCGTACAAACCATTGCTGCAATATAATGAAATATTGTAAATAAAACGGCTGAAACCTTAGCTTTTGACATACACTATGTCTTCTTCAGAGTATTATATTATGTAATACATTAACATGGGCGTGAACTGTGCATAATTATGCATAAACTAACACATCAACATTTCATAATTTTAGGCATGAAATGTTCACGAGAAGAATGGATTTTGCTCCACAATTAGCAAATGTCATGTACGTTGCTAGGGGACAACTATTGTTCTTCAAGCACGCACATGGGCATGAATAATAGCCAGAAGCATGAGTTATTAAACCTGGGGAGTTTCATGCAGTATTTTACTGATACAAAACTTACCAACAGTGATGGGTAAAGTCGACCCGCTTCTCAATAAACAAATGTCCACCTGTCCGTTACTCTCTCCTACGTCTATCTTAGTTTGTCTCCAGTAGTATCTCGCTATAAATAAGATGAAATGACAATAAAAAAGTAGAGTGATGTAATAAACGTTCAAACTAGATAACATAGGAACCGCTAGATATCTGCTTAAACGAGAAAAAGGCAAAGTGAGGCCTTTCAATTATGTTGTTATGACCACATCTACATACGTGGATGAATGAGTTAATTAATTAATTACGCAAATTAACAGAAACATTAATAATAATACACTTCTTACCATCGTTGTCGAGTATGTTCACATTAAGAATGTATGGGTCTCGTCTGTTGCTATTTTGACAAGAACCACCATTGGGATCAAATAAGACGAGGCTCAACGTCTCGTTCCCTTCTATTGTATTGTCCTCTTCAGCTTGAATAGTTACAGGTACAGAAGTAGAAGAGGAACCCATATTGAAGGAAACTTGACGTTGATTGGGTTCAAGTGAGATGTCCGCATCTTCACTTGTTATATGATTCGTCGCAAATCCTGTATTAATGTAAAACAAATAATTTACATAATACTTAGTACTAGTACATAAATATTAATTGTCTTCCGGGAAGTGCTTCAAAATATCTTACGGACCAATTGTACGATCATCTGCTGATACTACTTTTCTTTATCAGCATTTAGTCCTTAAGTGATAATTAGGATAAGTTTGCGTTAGTGTTCAAAGTGAATCATGCCGGTTTGACAATTAGTGCCAGCTAGCTACCACGAACCTGCAGCCAATAAAGAGGTGGCTCAGGCACAAAAATTATGCGATTTACTACTGAACCTTATCATTGGAGTCTGTTCTACCCGTGATGTAATACTGGCACCAACGATTCTTAGTTTCAAGTTCATTCCCGTGTAATCCAATTAAAAAAACCTGTTATATGTAACGACTAAATTTCCGGTATTAGATTGTATAAAAAACACCTCTTCACAGTTACAGAGTGCGCATGTTCAGACATTGGCCGACGTTCTAATCTGCTTTTTTACCAGCAAAAAGTACTAAATAATATATGTTTGCTCGCAATTCAACATGGCCGCCATAACTACAAAGAGGTGTGTTGATAATCTTTAGTATTAAACGTGCTTACCAACAGTTTTCAGTTGCGCTAATCCTTCTCTTGTCATTGCTATTTGAACAGGACTTCCGCCCTCCTTGATTGTAATGGTGCCAGTTGTAGCCCACCAGAATACGGCTGTGGAATATCAAATATTTAACAATAAAATGGACATTGTTATCTGATTAGGATGATGATGACTTTGATGATATGTCATGTATTCAACCCAAGGAAATACTACCTAAGCCATCCGATCCTAACGCACCAAATACAAACAATATCGAAGTCAATATCAGTAACGACAGTATATGCGAAGGTAACATTAAAGTTTCAGACACCATATCTTGGTCGCATCATGCCAGATATTTACATACGCTGGTATTAATAGGAACCGGAATGCCACAGCCATATTAAGATATTTCTAAATCATTTGTAAGTGTCACATATTCCATTTTGTATTTGTTTTTAAACAAGGTTTGCTACTTGTTTTGCTGTATTAAGTTACTACGTGTTTGCATCTGATAGGACAAAGGAGCTCAAGGCGTACAAGGTTTGATAAACATTAACACAAATAATGTATTTAAGACGTTACTTACAATCTGTATCCTTAATAGTAATCGCATACGTGCTCGGATTGCCGATAGCGCTACACTGTTTGGGCCCTACAGATGTGATGTCAACGTTAAAAGTCTCGTCTGGTTCGTAGCATGCATCAGCTTTTATAGAAATTACACCTTCTTTACGATTATTTGCTGCCAGTGTCGACGCTTCAAATTCTAGTACTTGATCTGAATTGCCATAGTCGTCTGATGAAGCTGGGGTATCTCCTGATCCTGAAAATGACAGAGCTGCGAAAGCAAGCAGAGTTAAGAACTTGAATATGGCTAAATTTAGGATATATACTCAGCATATGGAAAGCATGGACTTGTCCACAAATGTTCAGCTAAGATTTTTAAAGACAACAGTCTTTGCTATTTTTACATAGGATTATAATCTTGACATGTCTTAGAATATCCTGGCAAGACGCAATAACAAACAACAGGGTGCTGAATAAACTTACTTATAGGCATATTTCCACATTTTCTGGTCAAAGCATCCTCAATTTTTCTCAAATTTGTAATCGGTCAGGTTCTTTCAAAATTTGAGATTTTGAATAAACTTCGAGATTCCGAAGTAGTATAGGAAAGCGTGTATGATCAAAATGCCATTTTTACTCGAGCAAATACGTTTTGAGTCAAAGGAAGCTCATATAGCACTTTAGTTAGAAATAACCAAAAATTAAGATCGATTTTAGTAACATCTATTTTTTTTAACAAAGGCGGGAATATGCCTTTAACTCCCACTAGTCTAGAGAAACACCAGAGAAGGACCAGAAAACTAAGTTGTTTGGTCATATCACGAGAAAAGAGAAGAGCATCGCAAAGGAACTAACTACAGGGACAACTGACTGATGTAGAGGAACATATCGTCAATATATACATGGACAAATGACGTTACGAAGGTTGACCAGATTTTAAAAAAGGCCATAACAGTGTCTTTCGGCGCCATCCAACTAATGTAAGTTTTTTTCCCGTTAAACTAAATGCAAAGCGGACATCACCCAATCATAGGTGAAGCTCAAATGTGTAAGCACTCAGTCCAAGGTTACATAATATGTTGGCAATGTTATTCAAAAATATCTTGCTGTCACAACTAATCCGGATCTTTTACATAATTGGCTCATTTGGTTTTCCTTTTTAAATATCACTTTCCGAGATATTGATAAAACATCGTAGTCTACGTTATTGCTTCATACTAATCACGTGACTTACTTGCGTTACCGGACTGCATCATACCAGATCCCGTCCTTAGTACCGGGATGGAGATATCTTCGCCTTCACTCACAGTGTTAGTTGAAGACGTTAGGCCCAATGCATAGCTCACACCTGTTGGTAATAGAACATTATTAAATCATATTAGAAGGCCTGGCAGGAAACCATAATAAGAATGATTTAGTTGCCTGTTTCGTCGTATTCATTACATAGTGACGTATAAACATGTTAGCCAAGTCTTAATGTGTAGAGCTACTGAAATAATACGTGATTAATGTATTCGTTTTTGCTCCGCCTTATAAACACTTCTTGTACACCCCGTTTGTATGCAGCGTAATGTTTAAATGACTGGCGTTTTATAAGAATCCAGTTCCTCGTACAAAGACCTTTCCTGTCGTACCGGAAAATATTAACGAATTACATGATAACGTATACATGGCTGTTGAACATAATATACATATTTTGTTTAAAACTCATTTTCATTTACTTTTCTTTTATCTTTGTGAGGCTATAAGAAAGTACAAAGACAATTATATTTGTATTCACAACACTACTTAACTGAGCTACGTTGTATATTGCAGCTCCGTTAAATGTAAAATATTTTCTTATTATGTAAACATTAGTTGTTCAGGTGTCGTATGGCGTATCCTTCTAAAGTATTAATCTTGTTCAGTAAATTGACCAGCCATGTTTAAATATCATCAATTCCTGCTATCAGTTATATCATAAAGTGCCGAAGACTACAAACAAAATGTCCTGTTTTGATCGAGCAAACACATCATTGCGTACATACTACCGTGTCACTTAGTCTAGCACTACAATATAAAATACCCCCTTTTAGTTATTTGTATCAAGCGCAACAAAATATTAAAGTACAAGACCAATAGCAAAAATGTTATCCTGAGATACTGTGGGGAAAAAACACTTCAAAAGCACCAACACAGAAAAGGACGCACATCAGGATCAAAGGAGAAGGTCTTTGCGAACAACTAATCCTCCTTTACTTGCTGCCATCGTCACTAGTATCCACATTTGCCCAACAGTACTATATACACAACATACCATCCTTTGATCCAAACTAACGAATCCTTGTGTACTTCCTATCGTTGTACTTGTGTTACAAGTCTCCCAAAACTACCAACAAAAACGCCCTCTTTTGATCCAAACCTACGAATCTTCTCCGCTAATATTAAAATTGTCCAAAATCTACAAATAACGCCCTCTTTTGATCCAAATTAACACGACCTCGTGTTCTACTTACTGTCGTCGTCACTTATGTTAAGTGTGACCCAACACTGTCCCTGAAACCATCCACCTTCAATGCTGACAACGGTAACGTTGTAGTACTCGTTGTCTTCGCATATACTGTCGTTACTGATATCGACTTCTATGTTTTCTGTATTTGGTGCGTTAGGATCGAATGGTCTAGGTAGTATTATTTCCTTGGGTTGAATACATGACACCTCATCAAAGTCATCATCACCTTGATCGGTATCAGTGCAGTACTCTGAAATCATAATACAAAGGATAGATTATTTAGAGGTTAATAAATGTGCATTTAGTTTTGCGAGTAAATGAGACCAAATAAAAGCAAGCGCACTGGGTTGAATCGAATAAGACAAGGAACAAAATCCCGGTGTAAGTGCATTGATGTTTCACATTTATCGAGCATATATAAATAATAATTTACCAGATGGATCAGTCAATGCAACCCTCTCACACGCGTTCATGCATTCAAAGCACCTCGTGCACATTGATGCTATACTTCACAATTAAGCCGAAATTGTGTGTGCTCATGGTGCTTGACCTCTAGAAACAATAAATATCAAAATATCTTTATATCTTCTTATAGGATACTATGATGCCACGACCAACCCAGTACCTAGCT
>JAUMTS010116666.1:0-10184 GCA_032273385.1 Ophiopholis aculeata | reverse complement strand
TTTTGAAGTGCTGATATATGAATTTATGATTTTCTTTAAATAGATGTATTTTTGTAGGATTGAAATATAGATTAGTAGATTGTAGAATATAATTATGTTTGACCAGGAAAGTTGAGAATTCTCACATTCCTGGTTTGAAGAATCCAAATTGTAACTTAATAAATCCAAATAATACATTATTTAACTGTATCATTGGGGCTTTTGTGCACTGCTAAAATATTACATGTTATTATACAGATTTTCTGGCAGCAAAGATACCAGACAGTCTGTATTTTCTTTCCGTAAAATAACATAATTTTCATAGTAGCATGTAGACTAGTATTGGACTCTGTCATGAAAATAAATTGTGTATAGATACCTTTTCAGAGTCTTTGAATTGCAATAATGTAGCTTGTGAGGTCATCACGACCTCTCAGGTCATATGACGAGGAGGGATGCATCACAACACTGAATGAAGAGGTTGTGATGACCTCGCAAGCTACGTCATTGCAATACAAAGACTCTGAAAATGTATCTATACACAATTTAACATAATTTTCATTTAGAATATGGAAAATTGACTGTATTTTTACGCAAATATCTGATTTTACATAAGGAAAAAAATATGGACCATCCGGTTACTTTGCTGTCTGAAGAACTTTGCCTGTATGTTTGAAACTTCCATAAGATAATCAGTTCAACTAAAGCTAGGAGGTCCCATTTACTGCTTCATTTAACGTTTAATAAAGTGGGGGTTTTTTAAAATCAAAGTTAGGAAAGAGATAATCATATGGAGTGGTTTTAATAGACATTCCTTTCATTTGATTGATTTACAGTGAGTTTAAGAAGAAACAAACATCAGTAACTTCACAAAATCTAAATGCTGTTAAATTACAGAAATTTTAAACATTGTTAAAGTTGACTATAGTAGTAGGGCATACAAGAATGAATAGGTTCTTCTTAACAGGCATAATGTCATTAACATGATCTAAGTAGCCCAACAAAATCATGTAATGCGTTCATGAGTGTTCTTGCAAACTGCATCATCAATAAGGCAAAAGGTAAAGTCAAAACCTAAGCTCAATTACTAATGGTGTCAGGAACCCATCTCCATGTCCTAAGTATTTGGGCCAGACACCCACTGTTTATTATAGTCACATCTTCTCTGATTATATTTGTTAGGGGGTGCTGCTAGTCTTGCCGCACACACCGATACTCATTTCTGCCACCTGGGCAGGGAGAAACAAGGTGGATAAAGAGTCTTGCTCAAAAACCCAACACTCAAGGTTTGAGTTCAGAAGTTAGTTTCAGGGTGTCAGAGGTCAGATTTGAACCCTCGACCTTTAGATGATGGGACCAACGCTCTAACTACAGTACCCCACTAATCAATACCATAGGGTAGATAGTAGCCAGAAATATCCATTGCTATCAGCAGTAGATAGCAGTCATGATGTGACATTAGTATGAACCGGATAGCGTTATAAGCCCAATTCATGTTCAAATAATTAATGATGTGCCTCTATAAAATGTCACTCAATGATATGATATTTTTCTGCACTTTTTTCTGTGATGTGGTATTTCATTTGTAGAGCAATATTACTTTTTACTGAATTAAGTAGCCTTTATTTTAATTTTAGTTATTGGCATCCCTTAATAACTTAGTGTTTGTGTCACTATTGGGTTTATCCTGACTGTATTAGCCAATTGTTACAGATAAATAAATTATGTTAAGAAATCATTTTTCATGGAAAAAATAAAAGCTTTATTCAGTCCAGAAATTTATGAAACATTTGAAAATAACTGATTTTAGCTTCGTATCTTAGTTTTCGCAAATGGAATTACATTATTCTGCAAATTATGCTGTTTTATATGTCTAGAATAATTTAAGAAAATTCTGTTATTAAAAAGTCTACTTGGTTAGATATTGATTAAACTTACATAATCTATTTGATGAACAACTCCAATAATGTCAACATTATTCTGAGATATCCCACATTATGTTAGGATGAAAGCCATGTTCTTAATTAACTTCTATTGATTTGATACTCTAATTGAAATTCCTATAATTATATAACACATATTTTTAGTTATCTACATTTTATGTTAAACAAATTAACATGTGACTTTGCACTCTGGGAAAATGTAAAGGACAATTATTCTGGCATGAAAAGGCTATTTCAAATGATTGAACATCAAACTTCAAACGGATGAATATGTCAATATAGAAAATAAAGTCAAAAGTATGAATAAATATTAACAAGAGTTATTCTAAACTTTTTCACCATTTGTTAGCTGAGCTGGTAGAACGTCTCACTAGTTAAGTAAAGGTCCTCAGTTCAAATCCTGGATGGACAATGTTTTTTTCACTGATTGGCATTCATATTGTGTGATGGAAAAGTTTTAAAATATTTGTTTTAATTAGTTAGTAAAAACGTTAAAAATGTGTGTTATAATGTTCTCGGTCATCTAGGTAATAAAATAAGCAGATAAAGTTTAACTTGAATCACCTGAACTTACTATTTGAAACTTACTCCTATTTCATGTCCTATACGAGACACATCCACAAGCCGAATGGTGATTTTTTGGCAGTTGGTTGATGACCTGTGACAGGAAAATGAACTTTTAACATTTTTTGTTGAATACATATCAGATTATCATTAATCTAAACACAGCACATCATTCCAATACTGAATCAAATCAATGTAAATATAACTTATTAACAGACACCTTGACAATGATTTTGAGAAATAAATTCAGCTTATTTTATTCCCTTAAGACCTGAACTGTGTAGTAGGGGAAAAGGAATATTATTTTTGCTTTGAGATAAAATAATGGAACCCTATGATAGACAATCTGAATATATGAAACTTGATGATAGACAATCTGATGATGATTTTTTACATCTAATGAAATCATTGAAGTGAGAACCAAAAGGTTGCTATCATGTCATGACGAATTGACATATTGGAGATTTTGTCTGGAAATCTTGTCTGTAAAATGTCAGTCTCTTAAAATAGCTTTGGTATTGGAGATTTTATTCTGAAAATGGTCATTGTTTTTTGAAACCTATGTTAGACAGTCTGAATGTATGAAACTTTCATGTTTGCCAATATGATGATGAATTATTCCATCTAGTGAAATCATTGTAGTGAGAACCAAAAGGTTGCTATGTCATCGTGAATTGAAATATTGGAGATTTTCTCTGAAATCTGTCTGTAAAACGTCCATCTTTTTAAAATAGCTTCAATATTTGAGATTTTATTCTGAAAATAGTATTTGGTTTAAGCACCAATATGTGAAACTTATGTTAGACAATCTGAATATATGAAATTTAATGTTTGACAATATGATAATGAATTATTTCATCTAGTGAAATTATTGTAGTGAAAATCAATAATGTCACAATTTCGATAACTTTAAATCCATTCCGGGAAAATAGTGCCTGAGACAATAGGGTGAGGTCTCCGATGTGTATCAAAATGAAATATTTGAAATTTTGTTTAATGGAAATGTTAGTCTAGATAAAATGAACTACTACAGATTTCAAATGCCAGCATCTGTAGACTGCAAAGTATTATTTGTTTTTCTTAAGATGTTATTGTTAGTTACCTTGCTTGACATTCAGGACATAGTCAGTGATTTTTAGAGTAAGGATTTGAACAATATGTACCAATTTTGTTGATTTAAACAATGCTTATAAAGATTTTAAAATTGTAAAAGACGAATAGTTATCCATTAACATTTGCAGGAGATTGCACATCATACATCATTTCTCACTTAGTAACACCTACACACATCTTGAAATTGACTTAGAATGGGAAAAAATAGACTCATTTCAATCCCTTAAGGTTACAAGATTCAAGTTCAAATATTTGAATCTTATGATAGAGTATCTGAAGACATGAATATATGATGAATTATTCCATCTAGTGAAATCACTGGGGTGAAAACCAAAAGGTTACTATCTTGTCATGGTGAAATGAAGTAGGGAAGATTGCTTTCCTAGAATGTAAGCCTCCATAAAAAAATACATTGGAGTTTTGAGGTGTTTTTCTTTAATAAACAGTTACTATGGTAATGCCTTTCTAAAAATGTCAGTCAGTTTTTTTTTGACAAGAACAGTGAAGTTTAATCAATGAAATGATGTGATGTTGTTTTAAGAAAGGTTGAATCTACCATAGCTGCCAGTTGAATTATTCAGACAAATGTTTTTCTCCTGAAACAAATCTCTAAAGAATAGCAATTGAACATACACATACAACCTCTTTGCTTTTACATGTCATGTAAACCTAAATGCTTACAGTGTAATGCAGGCGCAAAAAGCTTAATTAAGAAATCTATATTGGTTTCGATTCAAGTTGAACTACCTTCAAGTCTCTTGAAGGCTACATGACATGGTCAAATTAAGATGACAAGGACGTTTTTTAAATGGTCATTAATATATATTTTTGGATTAAGCTTACGGACACAAAAAGTTAATGTCAAGATTTATCTTAACTGAATTTTCATTTCTGCGGAAATTGTGAATATTTTTTTATTAAATTACGGAAGCAAATGTCCTTTTTTTTGTAACAGTGACCTTGGCAGTGATTGAATATTCTCAGAATTGTGGCAATTTTTACAATGATTTTTAAAAAAAATGTTGCAGACAGTTAAAAGATTATTACACCACATAGCGCATTGTTGCAAGCACTATTATTTGAAAAAGTCAATTGCCCAGTATTTTGAATAGATTAAGTTTGTGGGTTCTTTTTTGTAATTTTTAAATGACCTGGAATGATGTTGATATTTAATTTTGAAATCCAAAACATTTTCTTTGATTTGGCTTTTCACATTTTCATAAATTCGCCTACACAAATGTCTTCTTTGATGTAATGGTACCCTAGTTTGGTAGTGATTGAATTTTCTCAGAACTAGCAATTGTGACAGTGAATTGGAAAAATATAATGTAGGAGGGAATCATAATTGTAATACTTCACATCCCAATTCTTTGCGAGCAATATTATTGATAAAAATTGAATTTCTTGGTATTCGCCGTATTCGTCTCAATACCCGAGGGTGTCTCATTCTGTTCATTTTTCTGTAACTGACTGTTGGAAGGATTTGATTTTTAGAATTATATGAAAAAAGCAAGTTTCAAAAAGTTAGTCATAGGATGAAGACAAAAACCTGTTTTACGGGCCCCACCGACCCATATTCTGTGCTTTTTTATTTTATTTAGCTGTTTAACACTAATAAAAATCTTGTTTAAGTCTATCACTGTTTTAATTCTATTTACTTCTGAACCTACCCGCCTGTACATTCAAGGCTATGTTAATGACTGGAGTTAACCGCAATATAATCAATAATTGCAAGAATCCCTAACAATATAAATGATGTATTGATTTTCTCGTTGTTCTTAAAGGTCAGATGTATTTTTATCTGGGAACAGGATGCCATTTTTAATAAATGTCTTAAGGGTACAATATTCATACAGTCACTGATTGATTGCAATGCAAAACATATTGTGATGGAAGCTAAATAAATGAGTTGTTTGTCGTATGTCGGAAATACCTTTGAGCAAGTGATTGCTGTGTTCAATTCCTATTATATGTCATTGATTTCTGTCGTACTTAATTTTTCTATGGAATAATTGATCTGCTGTTTCTGATTTTAATTAGGTTTTCAAACATTATAAACAAATTTGAACGCTCTTTGCTTTGTCAGTAAACTATCAGTGAATAAGCTGTTAGTGTCAGTGCCATTGAGTTCAAAGCATTTAACTTTAGTAAAGAGTCATCCGGAGAAAGCAGGTGTTTTTGCTTCAGAATAGGATGTCAGTAAACAAAATCAGATTTATAAAGAGCAGAGTTGTTAATGATTCATTAGCCTGGATATGAAGAAGTTATTGCTTGACACAGTTCGATTTTTAATAACACCAATGTAACTAACTGATGAACAACATTTATAACAGGTAATGTCTTTTAAAATCATGGATTAAGTTAGTGGTGACACATTTCTTATCTTTCTTTTCTTTGCAACGGAACTCATTTTGCTTTAAAATAGGAAAAAGAGGAGAATCTGTTTTCAACATTTGCCAAATTAGAAATGATAAGAATCCAAATATAATTAGCCTAGATTAATAACAACAAGTAGACAATTTGTCAAATTTAATGGACCATAATGACGCATAGTCATTCCAGACTCTGCAAGATGAATACTGCAACCATAAAAGGATCTCCCTGGGGGTGCAATGCCATTGTAGGGTGGAATAGGGATGTGTTGAGTTGAGGATCACTTTTCAGGCCTCCTCTGTGCTCATAAGATCCCCCCTTATTCTTAGTTAACAGTTCTTAAGCCCAAAGTTGGCATAGGGCCCTCATGAGACCCCCTATTTTGGCTAAGTTCTGGCCAAAATCGGCGAAAAATGTCAGTTCTCAAGGCATATTTTTAGCCGGAAATCAGTTCACATGAGCCTAATTTTTGGAGGAAAAATTGTTTACAAGACCCTACTTGTGAATAATTGCCCGGCACATACTAACCAATTATTTGTAGTGCCCTCCCCCCTGATTAGATCTGCACTCCCCAATATTCAAAAACCATTGTCTTTGTATTTACTCTATTTCAGACAATCAACACGTCAGTTGCCCCACAAATCTTTGGATACAATATTGACGAGGAGCGACTCATAAGGAAACAGGAAGCCACAATCAAGCATCGCCATAGGAATAAACTCATCCATCTACCAATGAAGAATATAGACACAAGAAGGTGTTTTATTGAGAGAGTTTAGCTGAAGATGTAGGGGAAGTAGAATCAGTGTTGGCAGGAGATATGTCATGGTAGATACTAAGAAGATGGCTAGTAATACGACGGCAAAGGCTGCACCACCTAAACATGGTAGGTGACAGGTCTAAGTTGCATATTTATTTATCAATTTACCAATATTTTGTTTTATTATAATTTATTTATTTTTCATTTATTTAGTTATTTTTAGACAAGATGCATGTCTTATCTGTAAAAAAGGAGAATGTTATGACAAAACATGATTATAAATAGTTCTAGTATTTTATATTAGGCCAAAATAAATTAGTTCTCTGTCTCAAGTCACTTTGGATTTCAAAAATTTAATGCGGAATTCGGCTTTTTTTCTTTCTTTTTCCCCCCCGAAAATGTAAGCTTAAATAGGTTCCGAATTCGACTCCTATGACTGTGGACTTGGTGTGCTACATAAGCCCAATAGTGCAAGTTTTCTTTGATGGTATTTTGACTGCTTGCAGACAATCGGGCAGAAATTACGGAAAGAAACTTAAGATTGTTTAGAACTTTGAAGAAAAAAAAGAAAAACGGCAATTTTGGAAATTCAATCCTGGAATTTTAACAGGGTTTTACCAACGTGCGCGGGCGACGTGAGACAGATAATTAATTTATTTTGGCCTAAGTGCAGGGGAAACAACTTTGTAACATGACCCACATGACTTACATCACAAGTTCAATACTTGATTATATTTGATGTGAAACAGTGAAGCTGTCATATCACATAAACAAAATCATCTATACAATACACTTGGTGCAATAACATCAATACTGGTACCCTTATTTTGTGGAAGATCCAAAAGATAGGAGAATGTACAAATAGTCATAGAGAAAGTAAATACTTTGACCTTAGTATCACTTGATATGTATTAGAGATAATAAAGATAATGCTATTATTCCCTGGATTGCAAATTACATCATAGTATATTGCAAAACAAACTGTAATTTGACCAGCAATTGCAACTGGCATCCAAAACAGATAAGATAAATTGAACTACATTGTATATGCTCAACGAATATAATATAAGATTTTTGAGTTAATCTGTGTCTGATTTTGAGATGTTTTTTTAAAATAAAACACAATTCTGGAGGTAAGTTTCTTTTCCAGGATAATAATACAGTTTCTGTTTCTGGTTAATTTTACCCTATAAAAGAACACAAGGTGCGGGAAAAACAAAACAGCACAGATCAATTTATGGCCATCTTAAGATTACATGATAATAAATATTTTATACAAAACTGACATTCTTTGCTGGAAACAAAACTTAGGCTATTATCAGATATTTCAAGAATTAATGCGAAGCAGTAAGAAGCAGCAAACTATTCTAAAAGAACAAAAAGGGTGAAATTTTTGAATTTGTGAAAATATATTGTATTAGAATCAACCTTGAACTTGAGTACAACAATTTGTTGCAATCAAACCCTGACATTGCATGAGCATTGAGCAAACCCGCGCAATCTGGGTGATGTGAGTGAGTGAGACAGCACAAGCGACATTAAATCCACTTTGCACATTATACTCTGAATGCTTAGTATAGTATGCTACAAGTTTGACTGAATTAAGGTTATGCCAAGATTAAAATGTGATATTGAAGTGAGTTAATGTTTTATAGACATGTTTTATAGCTGTTTTAAAATTACTGGTGACCCACCCACTTTCAACATGAAATAACAATTTTGTTTGTATCTTTTCTACATCATGTCAATTTTTTTACTGAAAACAAAACGAAATGCTACCTTATATTGAGTTTAATAGTATGGACTTCTTCCAATATAATTTGCTGAGAATTGTAATATATGGATACATATTTGTCACTGTTTTTGGGTAATCTACTAATCGGAATATTTGAATTACACACACACGGTACACATAAAAATAACACAAATACAGATCGGCAAACATAAAAGTTTACACTTCCCTCAGAATCAGGGTTTTAGCCAGATTTTTGAAAGTACCCGTCCAAAAGTATAAATCCCAAATTTGACCTTAAAACATAAATGAACTGTCTGCACTTAATACTAGGGGATCACTGGGTTCAAATAATGCTTCTGTAGCCTTGCTTTGAAAACCAAAACAGTTTCCAGTTGGTTTAATTCTTTTAACAGCTATTTTTAGAAAAACAGATCAGTTAAATCCCTTAATTCTACCAGTCCTTGGAGTCATCTGCCCGTGCAAAAGACTGGTGGACGGGTCTCTAGCTAAGACCTTGCCTCAGATCCTCATGTGAAACTTTGCCCTTCCTGGATTTCATATATTTTTGAAATTATGTTTACAAGGATGCGTCATGCACTAGTGCTTTGATCCAACTAGATGACAATAACAGGGAAATGGCAGACATTTCAGGATTGTTTCAAGAAGAAAATGGTTATAATTAAAGGTGCCTGTCCAATTTGTTCAACTTGCAAACTTTTGATATTTTGTAACAAAGGAAAGCTGAAATTTCTCTCACAATCCATGATGATTTTAATAGTTGGATGTGTTATGTTAGAAGATATTAGTGAAAACTTGACTGGTCATGTTAACTGTTGTAAAGCTTACACATAAAATAGGCAACTGCAGTATACAAAATAGCTTTATACATATCAAAATCAAGTGACCGATTTAATAGTAGCCCCCTCCCCCCTATTTCAAATTGAGACCTTTGGATGAAACAAATTACTTCATTTTGAAAAATAGGACCATGCACCTTTAAGTTGTACCCAAGAATTGTACATAATGTCATCAATTATGAATGAGTTTATTTTGATTTCAGGCAGCTTCTTGTGGACAAAAACATCCAGACTATTTACAATATCTTTGTAGCAATTCTCATTGTCTTCATGCTCCAGACCATGGTCTATGAATTGATAGAAACCGGCAGGTGAGTGTACATGTTAGCAAGGTTCATGTGGGTAGATGGGGAAGTTGTAATCAACGCTAGTTTTGGGAAGTTTTACTTCTATTTTAATGATAAACGAACAAGGTGATTTACATGTTGGAATCTTCAATTCTGTTAGGACAATACACTGGAGGAAAGATTAAGAAATCACAGCAAAAACAGGAAATTGTAAAGAAGTTGTTTTGTCTTAAAAAGATATGAAAATTGAGTTGCTAGAATTACTCCTAAACATGATACCTTTGAATTGCAAAGTAACTTTTATTTGTGTTTAAAAAATCTGTTTCAGCTTCCAATTTGACTTCAAACTCATCTGGTGGTGTTTTGGCAAATTTCCTGTTGTCATGTGGACCTGGTGTATGATGATGCTGTGGACCATGGTCATCATTTTTGCAACATTCCAGTACTGGGCAAGGCATAGATATCATCTGCAAAGAAAGGTTCCTGATGCTGTGTGGCTCATATTCTATGTATGCAGTCAAGTGCTATTCCTGCTATACCCCATCCATGTGGTGGTGATCAACAACTTACCAC
>JAUMTS010116665.1:0-15413 GCA_032273385.1 Ophiopholis aculeata | reverse complement strand
GGTTGACATTTCCTCTAATATAACACAAGCGAATTGTCTAACAAACTAGGGGAAAACCGTCAAGAACTGACATAAAAGTCACACAAGCCTGCACTGACAGCCGTCAAGAAAGCTGCATGCTTTTATACGGCTAATAATGACGGGATTCGGTTGCCAAACATAGAAGCTAAAGGGTTAGAGTTGCCCACAGGCAGGAGGGGGTCGCTATAAAATATCATCGCACGTCAGCTCCATTTCTCTCATTTCAACAGCATTCCTTTCTACCTGCCAAAGAAAATGGGATATCATGACTTCTTTATATTCCTCCAAATAAAACTGATTCCACATTTTCCCAACATATCGATATTTCCTCTCCCTTTCTCCGTATAACCCAGATACATACACTTTTATAAAAACAACATTGAAGTATGATATTACAAAAAAATGTACGCTTCAAGCTACAAACCCCTTCAAAATAGAGTAACATCTTTAAATGGATAAAAAGAAGAAAACTAGATTCAGGTCATGCCGTTTCTAGTTTTTCCTTCGCCTGTAAACCGTGGAAAATGGGTAACACGCGCTAGCGAGCACACATCAGTGCGCTGGTGATATACAGATCGTAATTGGCAAGGAAAGTACATGTCTTTACTTAAACAACTTTCTCCTCCAAATAGATAGATGGATAAATATATAGACCGAGTCCTTTACGTAAAGATGTGAAGTTGTTACTGGGTGAATGTGTACAAATCTTTGTTAATGGCCCTGAAAAGAGTTCCATTACTGTTTTCCGTATAAGAATTACCTAGAACAGATCAAACCTTGAAGTAAAGGTAGAGTTGATGAATTGGGGTAGCTTTTCATTTACCATTATCTTCAGAGCTTTTCATTTACTGTTATCTTCAGAATTGTTTGAAAACAAAAGGGGTTGTTAAGCAAGATGTTGTAAATCAAATACAATCTACGGACACTGATTTCAACTAAATGAAAGGCAGCTTTGAGAAAAGACAAAGCTATTACCAAAAGATGTTGCTATTTTTAGAAAAAGACTTAAAATTCTACTTGAATTTGCTTTAAATCTGTTACTAAACCCAATCTACAAAACAGAAAATACACGAACAAATTAAATATAAGTTTTAGTTCACTATTCACAATCATTCTTTACTGAACATTTGGTAAATCGTTCTTCTTTGCTAATCCAGTTTGATTTCCAATATAAATGTGTTTAAAATCCCAAGTTATTAAGCTTACATAGCATAGAAACATAATTAGAACAGACCAAATCCAGTCCATAGTATTATATTGACACTATTCTCGGTTGTTATAACATTTGGTAACTTGTCGTTCTTGTCACTACTTATTGATTTTCAAACAAAATGTAGAGCAGACATTTTGTTCCAGGAACCTGCAATATAATTGTCAGGTGGTATTATTTTTGTGGGACAGACATGGTAGAAAAAGCAAAGGTTATTGTGTCTGTTTCGATTCTCTTGTTTTATATAATGACAATCCTACCTGCATGTAGGGTAGGAAACTTTTACAAATGGGGAAGGGAAAACAAATTGCAAGTGAGAGTTCAATCTGATTATGGATCCTGGATCTTGGATGGTTGGTCCTCCGAAATCTCTTTTGAGAGTTTAGAGACAATAAACCTAATAACTGGAGTGGGGTGGGTGCTCCCCGAGTGGTTCAAGCATTGCCTGTACCTCCTGATTACATATTTTTGCCAAGTTAACTGTACATGAAGATTTGTACTGTTTGGATGGTGCCCATTGGGGAAGCGGGTAAGCGCAGCGGTGTGCAACCTCGCCTTGCATTATTGAGGTCCCGGGTTCGAATCCTCGCACGGCCGTGACTTTATATGCATTTGGTTTCCCGATCCATACTCGCTTCCGTAGGTTTTCTCTGAGAGCTTTGGTTTCCTTCTGCTTTTAAAATCAGGTTTGTTTGGTCATCAAAAACTACCTCCACCCAGGGTTAATGGGCAGCAGCTAGGGAAATTACAACAATTAATATTACAATCCAAGTGCTGAGGGTTGGCACAAAGATGCACTCTTAATAAAGCGACCTGATTGTGACGATTTACCAGCTGCGAATTTACAGCGCAAAGATCAATTCTGAAATTGCGCTTTATAAGAACCAATTATTATTATTAATTATTATTATTGAGATCAATTCTTTTCAAAAAAATATTTAAAAAGTGTTACATCACAGTTTGGCGAGTATGGCATAGAGAGTTCAACATCATGACTTCATATCAATAATCTTAACTCCCAACCTGCAGATTCAACCTGTAAAAAATTAACAGCAATGACTATTTTAAAACAACTCTCTCTTTCCCCACCTCATTTAAATGCATCATGCATACTCATTAACAGAACTCAGCAAATTCTTAGCAACATCAGCACATTTAAGGCCCCTGTTTCCATGTCTCTTTAAATGTGTTATACATCACTGAATGATTTATGGTCAGTGGACGTATGGAACGAGCCACATGAATGCATCGCTGACGTTTCCCCACTGATGTATACTGATGGTTCAACCTGCGCCTCACGCCATTCAATTTACAGCGTGCCAAACCACATTGGCTATTTTGACAATTGATTAGGACACCAATGGGATACTTAATTGGATATCCATATCCCCTATATAACTTCAAATTCTTATATATTCTCCTATAGATTCTCAAAAGTCTTTCCAAGGTAGGGTGTAATAATTGTATATATAGGAAGCTATATATAAGATTCTTTACGTCTTTCCCACATAGGGTGTAATAATTTCATATGTGGGGTAGCTCACCAGGTACTTTTATAATATGGTATGTGGTAGATACACAGCAAAATTATTATGACTATCTCAAGGAGCTGACAACTGGAGCTACCTAGTGGTAAAGTTGAAGGAATTGCATGTGTGAGAGCTTAAAGTAGCTTTGGAGGTACTCTGTGGTAAAGACAACCTACACAGCAAGATTCTCAATCCCACTGACTCTTCTCAGGGCTCAGATATAAAGTTTTGCTGTGACTTCTCCTACTATAGGCGTATGTGAAGCAACTGTGCACTTGCTTAAACTGTAATTAAGAAATAGAGCATATTTTAGCTGAAGCGGTACTTCCACGTTACTCCAATTTGTAGTAGACAGGGACTTGCTTTGTAATGGTACATTCAGAAACTATTCTGATGTTTGCCATTTCTACTCTTTCATGTAGAATGTACTTTGTGCACAAAACAGAAAGCCATGACCAAAGATGAGCATCTTGGTAGACATAAGCAGGATGGACTAGAAACAATCCCTGTGAATGATGTCTTAAGAATCTTGTTGTGTAAAGGTGTTCAATATGCGGACCTGCTCTACATCCATGCACCCTCTATGAAAAAACAAAAA
Organism: Ophiopholis aculeata; assembly: GCA_032273385.1. Classification (NCBI taxonomy): domain Eukaryota; kingdom Metazoa; phylum Echinodermata; class Ophiuroidea; order Amphilepidida; family Ophiactidae; genus Ophiopholis; species Ophiopholis aculeata. The sequence continues at coordinate 12,055 of JAUMTS010116665.1, read as the reverse complement.
ATCTTATATGCCACAGGGTCCGCATAGATTGTATGGACTAAACCAATTCAGTTGATCAAAACGTCAACGTCACAATGCACTTTTTTCCTCCATCCTCGGATTAACCCGGCCTAGATAATATTTGTAATTTGTTTTACTAAATTGATTCCAAATCTTTCCACTTAATCAAATGTTCCATTAAATTACTACAATATTTATTCACCGAACTGCTAACCAAGAAGTAGTGCTGCGATTACGCTAAGTACATTAATATTACAACTAGCATATGCTGTATGCTGTATGCAAATACAAATATATAATCCTCATTTCCATAGTAACAAGAAAAAAAATCAAATTCAATATCAATGCAAAGATCTCCTCAAATATTTGTCATATAAACAATAGCTATTTCGTTTGACTAAAATTCTTATCTTGATATATCAGTATGTATAGAACAATTAAGTAAATAATAATATTTATATAACCGACTCTTGGCGAAGTGTAAGCTTTCATAATGTGTCACCGAGACTTGCATGGCTGGATCATATTATGACGTACATATCTAGGTCATCTTGATAATGCGTGATAAGTCCTTTCAACGCCGGTCTACACCGCCGCCATAAACGCTTAACAGCAGCATGTTAACTAGGCACAAAAACCAATAACATTATTAATGTTTAAGTTCATTATTGGATCGACTTATAAATGCCTAAGCATGTTAATTGCTGACCTTTTGTGGTTTATTTCCGACATGATAATGATCATGTATATTGAATTAGTTTCCTCATCCCAGCGGCACCGAAAGAGTTATACAATAGCGAGATATTTTTGTTGGTATATTGTTTCAATGGTTTTAAAAATTCACTAAGTTATACAATTTCATTAATGTTCATGTCAAAATCCTATGTAATTGTCTGTAATGGTTAAAAATACTTGTAATTTTATTTTAAATTTGTATTTTGTGGTTAAAAACAAAAATTATGAACATTACAAGATGATAAAATGTTGCGCTATCGATAGCTAGCTGTAATGTAGGCGGCATTGTGACCTACTCTAGATCAATTATTAAGACTAGCCTTCAGACTATATATATCTATATATATATATTTGCTCGGGTTGACCTCTCTGTGTACTTTTTTAATGGTTACATTTTGTGATTCGGTTTACAATCAGACTTTTGTATCTCAAAGTTGATTGATTATTTCCTGGTAAAACCAGGTTTACAAACGAGATCCAGTTATTCCCTCATGCGATATTCCTCATCACAGTATTATAATGATACTTTGTTGATCGATGAGTGCATTGTCTTCTTCGTAGAGAAGAGGGGAATTCTTTACTTATACTTAAAGAGTAATTGTTACAAAATATCAATTGAGTGCTATTGATGGATTTAAGAAGCGAGTTTAAAATGTGTAATTATATAAATGGGGGCATATTGAGGAATTTTTTAAAGAAGTCATATGGCTTACAGGTGAAAAGAAGTAGGACAATTTATCATCATTTTTGTAGGTAACATTTACGGAAGTGTTGCCATTATAACTATTCAGCTATGACTTAATGACACATTTTTGAGAGTTTTAGATTAACATTTCATCATGTGCATGTAGTTAGCTCTTGGAATTGGGAGGAGAAGAGCTCCCTGAAAAAAAAATGTTGTAAAATATCTTGATGCGAATCCTTAACAAAGACACAGAAAAAGTTGTTATGATAATATGTTTGAAGTGGTACATTGAATGTATGATGCTATTTCGAAATACAAAATAAACAATATTGGAATTCAATTAATAAAAAAAAGTTCAATTTCGTATGAAAATTAAAATTAATCGTTCCATCTTACTCTACACTAAAAATGGCCTACATATAAACTGAACCTCATACCATGTGATTTGCTCATTAATTGGTTATAGACTCTCTGTCTCCACCTTAAACTTAATGATTTAGTTCTTATAATTACTTCTTATTTAACCGAACTAACCTAATTTCATCTTATTACTTTGTCTGAATAATTTATCTAGGGTTTAAAAACCTTTTTACATAATCAAAAGAGTTCTGATCAAACAAAGACAAACAGAGTTGGGAAGTGGGCGTAAAGTTGTGATCATGGTATATATGTTGTGAAAGCAATGATCAGGTAGCAGAATTGATACTATATATGTAGTTAATGCACTTTATTCTATGTAATTAGGTTAATTTTGGCCATGCCTTTGTTTTACTATACATCAATTCAAGACTTATGATGATGTGGCCTTACTGTGTAATAGATGTGCTGAGTCAATTCTTGTAATGTAGTCAAGTAAATTGTATTGTATCAAGGTTTTGTTGCTAAATTGCTTGTTGTCTTCAGATAATAAAAACATCTACAGCTTGCAAGCTACGAGTCTATGCCATAAACAAAAGATCTGAGAAAATTAGTTGTTCATCCAGAGAAATAGAAAAATCCCCATGAGTAAAATTGTAGTGGTAAGCTTACTCATTAGCAAGCTGTTGACTATCTTCACCAGATAAGTATGTCTGCAGATAATAAAATAAAATGTTGGCAACAGAAATCAAGCAAAATTGGTTAGAATTTTATTTGCTATCTCCATTAGATAACACATTAAGATGCAAAATATGTTTTACATGAACTTCATATATACCAATACAAATTTGGTTTGATTTCTCTAATCAATGTATTTGAAATTCTTAAATATTATGTTTCATGGCATATTTGGCTATAATGGATGGATGTGTTTATCTACTGAAGATAGCAAGTTGTATAACAACACAATTTCTCTTGTCAATGTTCCAACTATGTTCTCAAATCCTTTGTTTTAGTCATATTTGGCATCAATCCATGTAGCTAATTATCATACAAAATACAGGGCATAAAGGGTTTCTCTTAACTCTCTGGTTATAGCACTTGAATTGCTAAAATCTGATGTTTCATGGTGTATTTAGCTCTCCATGGATTTACCTATGCATTGAAGACCGAGAAAATGTTACCAACATCTATGGAAGATATACCGAATGGCATTTAGAAATAACATTTTGCGCTAGATTTGACTTGCCAAAGTACCTGAATTCCTAAAATCACAAGTTTTATGGCAAAATTTACACATATTTACTGAAGACAGCAAAAAAACACAAATTAACAAAATTTTCATCAAATTCGGTTGTCCAAGTATTTCAATTTTCTGATGGCTCGTATTTCATGTCACAGTTTGCATCTCTCTAGGTACAGCAGGTAGCATGCAAGCAAACATTTGATCCAGTTTCTGTTAAAATTTGCTTGAATTTCAAGTTTCTCATAAATATGGGAAGTCAAACCGTGCATCTATAAATCACTTCAAAATGTGCAATATTTTGTTTTTACAACGTAATTTAGATGGAAACTACATAACTAGTTAGGATTTGGTTTCTGTCATTTGATGACGTTTTGACATTCGACAAACTAAAATCTTTTGTTCAATATCCTTATAACGAGAACATGCAAGGATCCAAAATGTTATGTGACATTTCATTTCCGAGCAAACTGTCTTGGGCTTAAAGTGTCATTATACAGTCTCAAAATGTAATATATAAAGATATTTAGCATTCTGTTGAATAATTCGGCAACAAACTTTTGGTAACTGGTAAGATGGAGAGAATGGTTCACAATCATTTCACATTTAACCTATTTTCAATGCAATAGTTGAACTATGTCACTGCTAAATTGATTAAAATACCATTATATAACAGTGTGTTTGATACAATTGGTGACCCTACGACTATCGGTGCCGTCTACCAAATTTCCCTCCCAGACTCGCAGGTGTCATTCGTTCTCTACTTGCGCATTTTGGTATCGTAAGTGTGCCACTTATCTCATTCTATCATAGACATCATGTTGCCTGCCCCAAAGACAAATGACCATAACAATTGGGGTTGACATATTGAGGTTACTTTGTCCCCCTCCCTGAGTACAAATGTAGAGTAGCATGACACTAAATTAGTTCACATGAGCCAGATGAATGTGTTTGTTCCCAAGTTACATCAGAGGCCTAGAAATGATGCTGTTAAAAGTTTTTGTACCCTTTTGTTCTATCTTGGCATTCCTACATTAAGTGCTTGATGGTTTGCAAAAGCAGAACATCAGAACAGATGTTTAAAGCCAAGCTAGGTTATTGCCATTTCAAACTAAATTTGTGGATAAGGTTTATTTCGGGAAGCAGGTTGGCCCAGCGGTATGCAACCTCGCCTTGCACCACTGAGGTCCCGGGTTTGAATCCGCGCACGACCATAACTAAATGTGCATTTGGTTCTCCAATCCATTCTCGCTTCTGTAGGTTTTCTCCGAGAACTTCTGCTTCCTCTTTCTTTAAAATTGGCTTTGTTTGGTCATTAAAAAATGTCCCCCACTCATTGGTATTGGGGAGCTGCTAGAGTAATTTTAAAGGTAAAATAACATACCCTAAGTGGTAATAAATAGGATTTGCACTACAGTAGCACTCTTCAATGAAGCGATCTGGTTGTGACGATTTACCAGCATCAAACTTGCAGGGCTTTGTATCCCTGGTCAAAAGGCGCTTTATGAATACCATAATTATTTATTTTAATTATTCACAACATTTTGTTGTTTTGAATTTTATAGTTAGAAGTTTCAGGACTAAATATCCTGACACTTTATAAAGTTGAAATAAAAATATTAAACATAAATCATCATCCAAAAGAGTAAATAGATATAAGACTAAAAAAAACCAATGTACTTGTGACCTTGGGAGGAGTCTACCTGGCCGGGAGAGATTTAGCTTAAAATGTGCAAAATATACCACAATTTTGATATCAAATTATTATACCTCTTCATATTTCAAAAAGCTACATAGTGGATAACTTGATAATGTAAAATCTATCTAAAGAGTCTGAATTAATTACCAATAATATTATCAAATGTGTTCATGTTGTAAAATGTGAAAAAGAAAGAAGGAATAAGCGCACACAAAAAGTTCAGAACTAAAACAGTACTTTCTTTGAACACTAAGAAAAAAAGGTGTAGTAAAAACATATCCCAGAGAGCAGTAGAAATCGTGTCAAGTTGCAGAAAGAAAATCCACCTGTCTCACGATTTTCAGCGGGCTCGCTATCTCAGAAAACATGAAACGAAAACATGAAACAATTATTCCTTCAGGATTATTAGATCACCATAATCTGTATTTAGAGTAGAAACACTAGAAAGGGTCGGCCATATTGATAGAAAAAACTGTTTCTTGTTACATGATCAGATGTTGCGAGTTTAATGATAATAACAAATAAGTACAAAGGGAGCACAGAATCAACATTTTTGAGAAAAATGACAAGTTCTTTAAGAATAAAAAAAGAATTTAAACAAGAAATTAAAGATCTTGGAACCACCACACCAATCAGTCTGAAAGAATTGATAAATTTGAAATCCATATACGGTCAGTATGTCGGACCAATGACATTCATAAAATGTATCCAAATCCAATACAAATCTAACAAACATTAGTGTCCATTTTCAATCAATTTTACGAGTCCATGTCAAAAAACACAAAAGAAGCATGTCTTCTTTGCATTGTGGCTGTACATGGAGGAGTACACTGATACTCTCAAGACCGGGACAGACAACGCCTGGGGAAAAATCGCCTTCTTAAGCTGCCGGCATGAAAGTGGACCCAACGCATTTTCAAATTCTGCGCCATGTCGTTATGTTTTCTGTTTGGGCTCCAATCACCTAATCAAGCTTCAATTTATGTGGTCGGCATCGGGTTACATCCGAAGCTTACCGTGTATCGAGTGGGGCTCCTTTGTGTAGCAAACACGTAATGCCAATCAACCAACTGTATGCATAAACATGTAAACCCGATTCCATACAATTAAACCGCACCATGCTTAAAAAATAATACCAAACAAGTCCCGAGATTACATCTGATAAATATTGATAGTCATGTATCATTATAAACACACAAGCAATGAGATTTAGATAGAGCTTGATTATCTATACAAATAAACTTTGTATGTTTTCTACAATATAAAACATTAACAAATCAATTTTTGGTAGCACATTTCAGAAGCACATGGCAGATTGAATTGCACTGATTGTATTCGATGTTATTATCTAGAAACACTGTGCGTACATAATTTAGAGTTGACAAGCTTTTAACCTATATTTTCTTATCATGAAATTGAACAAATGTCAGTACATGGCATTTCTTGGGTGAACCCAATTTTATATTTGTGTTTGGTAATAAAGAGTTAATGTGTTCCAGATACTGTTATTTCCACTTTATATAACAGCTTACCGTAATTGCAGTGATTTGACATTTAGGGAGACAAATGGGCTTTCCAAATGGTCAAATTCTTGCTCAAGATATTTGACAAGAAACTTAAGAACAATGAATTATACATTACAGTCTTAGAAGATGTATAACTACATTTGAAATAAGTGATGTAGCGAATATATTAATAACAGATCACTTTTCAGTTACTATTATGTTTCCTTGTCGGTTTGATGACCTCTGACCTCATTGTGTGACCTTTAACATTAACAATTACATAACTTGCACCTTAACCATACAAATAATAATTTGCAGTTTAATTAAAATGTGGGTTCTAATTTCATGAGACAAATATTACATTTGTCATAGTATTTGAACTTAGATGACATTTGACCTAATAAGCAACCTTTGACAAACTGCAAATTTGAAGTCTTAAAAAAGTGTGATTACAAATATCTTTTTTTACTAACTCTATTTTATCTATTTTAAACATTTGAGAGCCTCATCCTCAAAAATTAATTCTTCAATAAACCAGAAGGTAGTTGGACTTATTCTCAATCCTGGGTCAACAACTTAAAGGGACTGACTATGATTTTGGTTGGTCAAGAAAATTAACTAAACATTGCCAGTAACAAGTACAGAGACATATGAATCAAACCAAATTTTAAAAAAAATCCCATTTAATTGCTGAAATTGTGAAGAAAAGAGGGTTTTTAGAACTCATATTCTTGGGGGCACTATAACTTTTATAAGCAGTGTTTTTGATTTACTAAATTAATAGTTTAATTCTCTCTGGAGAGAAATTAATTGAAACTGCAAATAATTGGCTCTTTTGCATTAAATATGCCATTTCTGCAGAAGATGTCTTGTAAATATGTTAGTATATGGGAGGGCTTTCTAAATATGCAACAATATTGGAAAGTGTGATGAAAAGTGAAATTTGAATTCAGGATCATGGGTAGTCCCTTTAACTACCATTTGCCCTGAACGCATCAAGAAAAGTGCGACTCTATATACATCAGCATAAAATGATAAATTTGCATTTGGCACTCCAAAGTATGCTTTATTCAAATAGAATCCTCCGAGACCCAAGCCCAAGCAATAATATTTTTATGCAACTCATGTTGCCCGTATTTGCATTTATTCACTATCCTCTTGATTCCATGCCCGGGTTTGTTAATCAGATTACAGGCAACACCACTAACCCCGCTGCGCTATAGTGGGTGTAGTTAATTGATCATTATGGAATGTATAGCGTGTTAATTAGCCTAGATAGACTAAAACAAAACCATCACTATGATCTATTTTAAAAGTAGAATCTACAGGCACACAATCACCAGTATCACTCCACCCTTTTTCTTTAAACATCCCCTTCCCCACCCAGGCCCCACAAAGCGACAAAATCAAAAAGCACTCTTCGCACAATAAAAATGTTCAATTATAAAATTCCCCACTACCCAAAATTACCACATCTCCCCCCAATCCATGCAGTACGGTATATAACTCCACACAATTTTGCATGCGATGTAAAACGGGCTGAACTTAATCCCGGTAGTACACATGTACTGCGGAATTAGGTCAATGCATGCTTAGGGCTACTCGCCTCTCACAACAGCACTGAATGTTAGCACAACAACGAGGTCGTCAAGCGACCTATTTTTTCCGCTCCAATTGAGCTTGCATCTATAGCTAAGCACAACTTGTTATTCTTGCCTCTATTTATTTGCTAATTTTGTTTTTCTATTTTGATTTTAATTTCGGAGATAAAAAAAATAGGAAATAATTATCGAGGGGTTGAGTGAGATGACCTAATTCTTGACGTTTCCTCAAAGTCCCAAAATGATTAAAAAATACAAACACAGACTTAATAAAGCATAAAATTATTAGGGATGTGCGTTGACCGAGACAAAGCAGACATGTGACTACCGTGCCACACCTTATGGAAATGAAACGTGATGGATTATAACAATTATTTTAACGATTATAATTCACAGTGTGCATAAAAAATGTAAATGCCGAATAATAGGTGGCTTTTATTGTATTTGCAAAGCATAACAATCATAATTTTCTTGACGTTAATCTATGTTTTCTTAAAACCCAAACACGTTGCATGATACTAAATATACTACATGGAGTGTGCTAAAAATATTGACTTGCAATAAAACAACTAGCATAAGGTAGCATTGGATAAATTGAGAACAAATGTGCTGGAAGAGAGATCAATTTTATGTCGGGAAACAGACACCGAGAGCAAAATAGTGGAGCAAAAATTCCAATACTTTTGATCAATTTGAGGTGAAACAAATAGGAAAAAAGTGTTTGATTGGTCCTGGATTCCAGGAACAGATTATAAATTTGAATGCACAATTCTACACAAAACCTGATATTTAGATCATTTTTTGTTTCATATAAAATAAAGCACATGCCAAGAATATGTTTAAGCAATATTTTTCAAACCAGTAAATTTTAAGCCAATTCTATCGCAGCATATTCACAAAAAGAATAGCATCTTGTAACTCGCCGTCAGTCCTTAGTTATCAGACCTACATAAACGTTCAGAAGAGCTATGCAATTTAATCATGTTATATATTTTTATCCTGTTTGATATTTTCAAATAAATTGTGAAAATCCAGCAAGCGTAATAAATGTCACACAATGTCAGACTCAATTTATCTGTCTGGTATGTAAAAATAGACGCATGCCGGAAAAATATCATGGCGCTGCGATGCTCCGATATTATAAGAAAACAATAAGAAGTCGACTCGAATGAGAGCATGTAATTGTGCTTTTTTGTTTCAAATAATTAGTCCACAGAGAGGTTATATAATACACCAATTTATTTTGAGCTTTTTTTTTACAAGAAGTTGTCTGATATAAATGCTGATATATTTGATAAATTTTCAGTACCTATCTTCAAAATGCTCAACTTTAGCTTCTTTTGTACCAAGATTTGAGGCACAAAACTGCTTAAATCAGGAGAAATTTGAATAGATCACACCCGTTAAATTATGTTATGTAAATCTTCTCAAGAAACATGGCTGTGTTTGGCAATGTTTTGAATACAGAATATGCAGGTGAATTTATGAAATATTATACCTACTTTCTGAAAAAAAATAATGCTGCCAGATTTACTGTATTGAAATAAAGTCAACATTTTGGATTTTAACCTAAAGAGCTGTTACTACCTTTCTTACTTTTGCCTGTGATTGGTTTATAACTTACTAAATTCAGAAGAGCAACCAATAATAGTAGTTCTTACTAAAAATGTTTATATTTTTCAGTGCTATTTTCTTACAGGGAACCTGATTGGTGCAATAAATGACATCTGATCATTCAACCAATCAGCATGTGGAGCTTATGGAGTTCATGATCATATTTATTTGCCCACGTTCTTTTAACTAATTACTTTAATAATGTCAAATACATTATCCTTTGCAAAATTTAATCTTTTTGCTCTGAACCTTTCCACCTTATAACTTCTCAGTGACTTTTTGCTTCACATTAAATGACCACATTTATCATTAATCATAAAACAGGAATACAATATTTCTCCTCTGAATAATAAAATGTGACCAAGCCATACTTGAGAAATCAAAACACACAAAAAAATCTCAATAAAATAAATTGAACATGACCACTTTTCACTAATTTATTATCTCAATTAAATCCTTTGAACATGAATACTTTTCCCAATGTCTAAAACAACGCCATTGGTCTACATCTTAAGACAGTTATCACTTCTTATTTCGCCGAGACATAGACTCATAAAAAATAAATGTGACAAAAAGCAACGGCCTCCTTCGAATCCGGGTTGCCACACAGGTGATGGGCCCACGGCACATTATATTTGTCTGTTTTCAATTCCACAGGCGATAATATATGTCATTTGGACAGTGCCATTTATCGTAATGGTCATTCTGACCGACACTGGACAGACAAAACAATTCTTAGAGAAACACTTCCGCAAGTCTGTCATAACAAGTCTTGGCATCCACAGTCTGCTTGACCTATATACAAGTGTTTAAAAAATGTTGGCGCTTAAAAGTGTTTGGGTGGGCGAAGTTACCTACAACACCGAAAAAACTGACTGAAATTAGTGATCCAAATTGATTATGTTGCGATATATTTCCTTAGTAAATCTATAAATTCTAAGACTCATTATATTCTGTAATGTAACTGATGAGTACAATATACTCCTAGTCATAAAAAAGTCAGGTAGTTTTGCAGTGCCAAGAATTCAAAAGTCAAACTATCTGTATGGGTAATTGCAATCAATGAACTCCTGTCAGAACTATGAGGCTGTTTGGTGTTGTGTAAATAGACTCTCACCTGATCTTCTTCGGTAAATTTGGCTAACCAATGTTTTGAACACCTCTTGACATAGGAAATACACACTCAGAAAATCAAAGGTCAAACATCTAGGTATCTAGGTTATTAGGTCAATGAACTTGGTCAGTTTCTATGAGACTATTTTAGTAATTGAAAATCTGGATACCTAGATATTCTAACTTTGTAATTGTTGATGCCCATAATCTTGCAACTGTTTTGATAATTGAAAATTTAAATACATGTACTCTCACTTTAAAAGTCTTGATGACAGTTGCGTCTTACAACCTCTTGATTTTGAAATACACACCCAAGAAATCAAAGGTCATTAGGTCAAGCATCTTCTTTAAGTATCTACATGTAGGTTATTAGGTCAGTGAACTCAGTCAGTTACTATGAGGCTATTTGGGTAACTGAAGATCTAGATACTCACTCAGCAAGTTAACTTCTTGACATTGGAAATACACACCTTAGATCTCAAAAGGAGGAATATCTTCCATTTAACTAGGTTATTAGGTCAACTCAGCCAGTAACTATGAGACTATTCTTACAATTCAATTCTACTACTTTTGTTGACAAAGATGTCTTGGAACCTCTTGACACTGAAATGCACACACCCAGGAAATCAAGGGTCATCTTCCATGTATCTAGGTTATGAGGTCGGTGAACTCAGTCAGTGAACATGAGATTATTGTGTTATACATTATCTGCATCTGGACATCCAACAAATACTTCAACTGATCATGAGCAATATCTCTTGCATCCATGGTGTGGTGCCAATTTTTAGTGCTCGGAAAAATTTACAACTTTTAGAACTTGTCAACATAACACAATATTCTAAGTCAACAAAGGCCTACAACCCTACATCACATCCCAGAGTTAGTTAGCTGACTTTGTTTGGAAAAACAAACACACTATTTGAGTTTGGCTTTTCTTTGCAGTAAAAAATACAAATTGATCTCACTAGAAAACCATCTAAATTCTACATTTCTTGTCTCAGAGGATCGGTGTTAATATCCTGACTGATGCATTGCCAACCCGCTGTATCTCACCTAAAAGATTCTTGAATAGCGGAGTCACTGCTTGCATAAGGTAATGTAACACTGGCAGTGAAGGAGATTGTTTTAGGGTCAAATGATGCTAACAGGGACATGGACTCTGTTTTTGTAGTGTTACTTGTTTTAGGGTCCAATGATGCTAACATAGATATGGACTTGGATACAACTGTTTTTGTAGTATTACTAGAGTAGATGACAGTAACATTGATGTTCCGATTATTGAGCCAAAAACTGACAAACAAATTAGTTCAATTAGATTACATTCAACTGAAATACGCGATGTTCTACAGATATTGAAGCTCGGCAAGGCCTCGGGTGGGGATGGAATCAGCCACCATATGCTAAGAAATACTGCTCACAATGTTTGTACTCCGCTCGAAATAATATTTAATATGTCCTTATCAACAGGGATTTATCCAAATAAATGGAAATTAGCTAATATCA